>CAJNJA010008166.1:0-15630 GCA_905231915.1 Symbiodinium necroappetens
GTAGCAGTAGCAGCAGCGGCAGCAGCTGTGGCCGTAGCCGTAGCCCGAGCAGAGCAGTAGGGGTAGAGCTCGTGGTTCCAGTAAGTGGTCAGTAGCCGGAAGCCAGAAGTCAGACGACCTGCCCCTGCAAAGTTCAGAAGACCAGCTCTACCAACCAAGCCAAAAAGGTTCATGCGATTTTTCGAAGCGGCATACACTTCTTACTCAGCCGGTCGTTCAAGCTGTGAGGGTCTGTGGTGCCCCCTTCTTCACCATCAGTTCCTCTTGACAAACCGCCGTGCGTAACCGTCTTAATCTCTGGAGCTTGAGGTCGCAGCCCCCGGATGCTTCACTGCGGAAGGTCTGAGCGTCCTGTTTTGCTTTTCCAGGACGTCGCACTCTGCCCAGCTGGAGGAAAGTAGAGCGGCGCATGAAGCCGGCAGCAGAAGCAGAAGAGGATCACGAAGCTCCCGCTGCAGCTTCAAGCTGAAGCGGCGTCGAACTGCCGAACAAGAAGAAGTATAATAAAGTGGTACCCTGCAGTGCTGGTTTGGTTCACTGCCAGGCTGCCCGAGGCGATGAGGTCTTTAGCATCATGGTCATGAGGCGCGATTCGATGGGATGGCAGCACGGGCTAGAATCTAGGAGACAGAGCCTAGCCTCCTAGGTGTTAGAGAAGGAAAGTCATGGCTCCAGAGATTCAGGGTTCAGGGTTGGCTTGCTCTGTGTCATGTGTACGCCTGTGTACACAGAAGATATGGTAGAGTGTAGGTTTGCATACTCATGGTATATATGTGTATGCTGCCTGTCCTTCAGAGCATATTTTGTCTCATTCCGTCTTCTTGTTCCAGGCAGCTTCAGCTGCGGAAGGATCTGGAGGGGCAGGCAAAGCAGCTGGCAGCGTCACTCCCAAGGCCTGCCTTGATTTGGGAAGCAGGCTGGATCCCGGCCAAGAGGAACAAACTTAGGCCATTTGTTCCTTGAAGCAGGGAGGTTCATGAGGGCTTGCTGCACCCGACATCCTTCGCTTTATTCGCAGCACGGAGTCCCTACACAAAATGGTTCAAAAAGCATGTAGCCGCCGTCGTTGCCTCGACACAGAAGTCGGAGCTACCAAGGTAGCCGCTTCACAGTCGTTCCTCCTCTTGCCTGGAGTCCGTCTGATTAAACACCACTTACGGCCCACCCTACGCCCTGAAGCCTGAAGGCCAAACCTAAGCCCGAAAACGTGAGAGTCGAAACCCGAAAAGCTCTAAACAGAAAAGCGCAGCCTCCCCTGCAGAGCGTGAGTTGCGAGAGTTCAAGCTCCAAGACCCCAAGCCCTCCAACCCTAAACCAGCCCTCTTACGTGAAGTTCGATAGTTGCCCGGGGCCTATTCTAAAGCAGATTGAGCAATGTCTCAAGCCATACCACGTAAGTGAAGGTGGTGACCGGGGGAGAACTTTTATGTTGGTGAGTTGGTTCGGCTTTGGCATATTCCCAGTCATTGCAGCGGAGACAGCACCGTGTGGAGCCTTGCCTGCCCTGTGCAAGTGTCAGAGTCGAAACCAACCCTGAATCACTAAACCCTAAACCGTTACCCTAAAACTTTGCTACGTAGGAGGGGAAAAGAAGCCTTAAACCCTAAACCATCCTAAACCCTAAACCCTCTAAGCCAAGTCCAAACCCCCCAAAAACGGGCCGCCTGTTTTGGGTTTTTTTTGTTCCTTTCGGAGACCAGTCCCCGCTGGCTCCTTGAGCCCAGGCTGAACTCGAAAACCGCCGACTCCTCGAGTCAGCAGGAGAAGTTTAGGGTTTTTTTTGGTGGTTTAAAGCTTTAGGGATTTTTTGGGTGGTTGTTGGGGCTTAAAGTTTGAGGGTTCTTGGGGGTATGTGGGGTTTTGGGGTTTAAGGGTTTTTGGGGGGTTTAAAGTTTTAGGGTGTTTGGGGTTTTGGGGGTTTTGGGTTTAGGGATCACAACGGGCCACTGTAAGGGTTGCTATAGGGTTCAGGCTTTTGGGCGAGGAGAGATGGTTTAGGGTGGATATGCTGCAAGGATTTGGGGTTTCGTTAGTCGGGCGGTTTGCCTCCACCAGCTTAGACTTAAATAAGGTGCCATGGGACGGACAGATCTGCTGCTGTTATCGTAAACTTAAATGCCTCGGCAAGCGCCCGGGTTGTGATGGTCCTTGTCAGTGCAGGGTCAACACGATCTTTGAGGAACAGTATTCACTAGAGCGCTGAGCCCGCACTCAGAGCAAATAGCATTACAGTATAGTGGTCGGAATGATTACAAAAAGGATTCCTTCTCGTGCCTGTTTAGCTATACTATCGGATACCCCCGAGACTTGAAACCGCGTTCGATTTCTGAGACACCACATCACCCTTGCAAGCTTGGCCTGCAGGAACAGGCTGCCGCTATGATCGCCTCAATGGTCCTTCAGACACCTTTTTCATAGCAGGGAACCAGCCCTAACCCTTGTTTGATTTACGTAATGTAGACCGTAGACCCATGATCAATCACCCCGCTTTCCGCAAAGGCCCAAATAGGATGCCTAATATCATGCCTTTTCAGGGAGGTGGCGGGCTTTACTGGCCACGGCTATGCATGAGCTCAAACACTCAATCAATATGTGAGAGTTCTACAGACATCGGAGCTTTAGTACACAAGGGTTCCACTACTTTACCCCACCTGTTTGGTTCCATAGCTCGGAGATGTAGATGCTTGGGAGACCATCTTTCCGGCATTTTCTGTACGCCTTTTTGCGTGGTTTCTCTCATGCTCCTCTTGACAAAGATACAAAATAGAAGATGTGAGGTGCAATATAATGCACTGCAATGTAATGTAATGCTATGTTATGTTATGCAATGTAGTAGATTAATTCGTATACTTGTTGTTATTTGTTTTCAGTTTTGATGGTTAGTCTACATGTATGCATGTATGTATGTATATATATATATACACACGTATCTCTCTCT
Organism: Symbiodinium necroappetens; assembly: GCA_905231915.1. Classification (NCBI taxonomy): domain Eukaryota; class Dinophyceae; order Suessiales; family Symbiodiniaceae; genus Symbiodinium; species Symbiodinium necroappetens. The sequence continues at coordinate 2,939 of CAJNJA010008166.1, forward strand.
CGCTCTCTCTCTCTCTCTCTATGTATCTATGTATCTATGTATGTATGTATGTATGTATGTTTGTTTGTTTGTTTGTTTGTTTGTTTGTATGTTTGTATGTATGTTTCTTTGTTTGTATGTATGTTTGTATGTATGCAAAAAACATAATAGCATGTAAAAGAAAGAAGGAAGATAGATAGATACATAGCTATGCAGGGGTAGGTGGGTAGGTAGGTAGGTAGGTAGGTAGGAAGGGAGGCAGGTCGGAGGTAGGTAGGCAGGTGGGTAAGTGGGTAGGCAGGTAGGTAGGTGTGTGGGTGGGTGGGTAGGTGGGCAGGTATAGGTAGGTAGGCAGGTAGGTAGATGTATATATATATATATAGATGTATATATATATATATACATATATGCATGCCAATATTGGCTCATGTCAATACCATGGCTTTGGTCCGCCAGGCAGATGCCATGATGAAACGAGGCCACGCGCGTCAGACGAACCAACGAGAGGACTGAGCCTGGGGATTCGGGTTATAGGATGTAGGGTTTAGAGTCGTTAGGGTTCAGGGTTTACGGTTAGGGGGTTCTGGGAGTCGGTAAATGGCTGCTGCGGTTCGGCTTAACGATGGGTTCGAGTTTTGAGTCAGGTTCGGCTTGGGCGGGATGAGCGGGAGTTGCTGTGAAGGCCCCACACCCCAGCTCCTGTCAGGAACGTCGTGGTGACGGAGAGCATTGGCCGGGTTCCCAACATGCAGCCTCTTTTGCAGTTGGGGCCGAGAGAAAACTCTACTCTTCCCAGACTGCGCGCTGGAAGCTGATGTGTCGATGCATTTGCAGCCCTTGACTGTTCTTGATCAGCAATACGGTCAAAACCCACCCAAAGCCTGGGCTCACCAGGAAGAAGCTTCTGAGATCATGTGCCGAGGCCTTCTTTGGTCCAGCAGGCCGCCTTGGCAGCCAGCTACGCGGCACAGGCAGAGGCAGGAGGCCTGGGGCCCAGCGACTGCAAAGCTGGGTGGGGTATATATGGATATTATATATATATATATATTATATATATTATATATATATATATATGTAGTAGTATACCATAGCTTGGTATGTTCTAGTAGTATATAGTATATTCTTCTGACCCGAGGCATCGTTGGCATTCTGCATGAGGTGTACGTCAGAAGTTTGTGGCGTTTGTAGCACTTTGCCCTGGGCTTATGTGCATTTTGGGGAAGGACTTGTTTCGTGAAAAAGCAAACATCGCAAGAGAGCAGAACCTACAAGAGTCGAAGCAGTATAGTCATTGTATTGTACTAGAACATATTCTAACATACTATGGCATACTATCATATACCATACTATACTACAGTATATGCTTGACATACCACCGGCCCCCCGAGGTTCCTCCCCACTGGATCGACGAGGGTTGTCGAAGTCCTCGCTTGGACCAGATGAGGTGCGTCACCAGGGACCGGGACTCGATCTGGGCACATGAAAACCGAAGGATCCGAAACGGTGAGGATGAGGACGAGAAGCATTGTGAGCATGGTCATGATGTTGGCGGCGGTGACGATGGAATATGATAGCGCTGTGGTATTGTCCGAATTATGGGCATGGGACTAGTTTAACGGGCAGCAGTGATCCAGCCTTCAAGCTGCAAGCCTCGAACCGAGACATGTAAGTTTTTTTTGCAGTATCTTGGACTACCATTCGGCACGATTGAACCAGCAGAAAAGCTCAGTCAACATTTGAAGAGCCTTTTGGACATCCCCGTGGCGTGTTCGACGGCTCTCGCTGTGTGGGGCTTTCGAGATCGTATCCTCGAGGCTTCTAGCACGAACAAAAAGTAGCTGCAGCGATGTTCCTTGAGTATCGAGAGGAGCGTTCTTGGTACCTTGATAAAACTCATACATAGATCCTTAAAGGAGCCCTGCCGCAGTAATTTCACCTTCCAACACGCCAGTGCAGAATCGAGCCAGAATACATGAAATGAAGTCGAAGCCTGTCTTCCGTTCTGAAAAGCTGAATCGTGTGGAGGTTTTGGGGTTTAAGGCTTGAGTTCTGAATATCTGACTCATATTGCCACGCTTTGCTTTCCCTCTCTTGGCGAGGCGCATTTGAGCCCCTTTGAAACACTGGCTGCGGCCTCGGTAGAGAATCGGCTCACTGATGCTAGGGTTTAGGGTGCTGGGCTGTAGAAAGCTCTCGCATTTCTTGCTTGTGGATGCACGAGTCATCGACGAGGCGGGCAGCTTGGAGGCACTTCGGAGAGACCTCGTTCAAAAAAGGGCCGAAGGAAGTCGTTATCGCAGTCACCCTGCAAGTCCAGATCATAGCCGTTATTATAGTATTATAGCATATCATAGCGTCACATTGGGTTTTATGGTATCTTATAGTATAGATGTCGGGTTTGGTGCTTGACAGTGCTGGGGTAGTGGAAGCAAGCGCAGGGCCAACAGCAAACCAAGTAAAGTACATGGGAGGTTCAGAAAATTAGGGGCCCCGCGCAAGACCCTACTAAGTAGGATCCTTACCCAATTACACGCACCCGCCACATCTCTCCGGTCCAAGCTGTACAGTTCACCCAGGTCGTGGAAAGGCGCCGTGCTCGTGCAGTCAAGGAGGCAGCAGAAGCAGCCCGGTGCAACAGAATCAGGGTTTAGGGTTTGCGAACATATTTAGGCATATGTATGTATGTATGTATGTATGTATGTAGAGATGTATAGTATGTGTATATATATATATACACATTGATGTAGTATACGTACATATGCACACATATATATATACACACACATACATACCTGTTTGTCTTTATTACATGATGTAAGATAGTTACCATGCATAATAGCATAACATCATTGTCAGGTCTTCCGGTTGCAAGGGTTTAGGAAGTTTAGGAGTCATTGTATGTTTCCAGGGTCAGGAAATTGATCAGAGCATGAAAGCAAAGCCTAGCGCAAGTCTTAAGGCCCTTATATTATGATTCTTAAGCTGCTGATGACGTGACCGAGCTTCAAACATTAGTTGATGCGCGAAGGCTGTGGATGTAAAGACACCCAGTTACGGATTCTGTGGTTGCGATAGAATGCGCAAACATCCCCAAGCCGCTCGACCCAGAGCCGCATAAACTCATCAGAGTGATGAGCAAATAACAAGAACTCACTTCTCAAGACCTGTCCGTCGCAACCAAAGAAGGCAACAAAGGGGTATCAGAGTAGCATAAGCATCGAGCTATGGTATGATTATACTGTTGTACATTGCAGTTCATTATCGTATATTATAGTATACCTTCTCTCTCTCTCACATATATATATATACACTATTGCAACATGTTATAACTGTGTATCATAGCGTAGTATCCTATATCTCAACGCGGCAAGGCCAGGAAGCGGCTGCCGGACCAGGGGGTCTCAGCAGCGAAGCACGAGGAGCCGAGGCGGCTTCGGCAGGGCTCTGGGGCTCAGGGGCTTGTATTGATATAGTAATGATATACTAGAGTATACTATGGACATACTAAAGTATACCATGATAGGCTCTAGCATATCATAAGATATCATAACAGACCTATAATACAGTAGAAGCCAGAAAGTTGGAACATCAATATCCTCATGCCCTTAAGGTGAAGCATAAGAGATCCTTATGCCCCAACTTTTTGAGGTTCACTGTATACTATAACACATAGAAATGTATGAAAATAGACTGTAATATATTATTCAATATTATAATGTACTTATAGCATAACACAGTAAAACATATGAAGATCTACCATGGTATGGAGCTTCGGGGTCCTGCTGATTTTCCTGTCAGGCCGGAGACGCCTTCGTACCCTTCGCCCTTCAAGGAGTGGGGCTCTCGAGCGCTGAAGTTCACAGGTATTAGGTTTTCCGAAAATTAGGGGTACCTTATTTTGGGTTCCTCAAAATAAGAATCCTACTATTTAGGGTACTGTATTAGGGTCCCCTATTTTCGGAAACCCCTATTAGAGCTTGGGGGGTTTAGGGTTTAGGCTTCAAAGGGCGAGCTCAGTTCAAGCCTGTGGAAAAGGCTTCAAAGGAGGGAACAAAACTTCCCTTTGGCTCTATCTTTGGTCTTTAGATCATCACCCGGCCCTCTCCATGTAGGCCCGAAGAGCTAGACTAAGGGTGGCGGCTGAATTGCAGATGACCGTCTTGAATCTTGTACTGCTCCGTAAGCGCAGCCACTTGCTTCAAGTCAGAGTGCCAGCTGATCCTGTGAGCTTCCGAAATGGGTTCCTGCACCCAACTCGCTAGATTGGTTTGGCAGCACGCCCACACGCTGGGACGTCGAAGCTGAATGAGAAGTTGTAGTGATTAAGGGCCCTGCATTCTAGTGATTAAGGGCCCTGCATTCCACTGGAAATTCAACTTACAACTACTACCAAAGGCCTGATCAACCCTAATAGGACTGAAACGGCCCAGCCAGTGAAGCGCGTCCCGAAGGGTTGTGTGGGTTGCGCTCATTAACTAGTTCTAGTTCGGCTTCCAAAGCATGGACTTGCCTTTCCTTCGCCGGTGCCTCCGGGGCTTCCTTCGTCGTGGCTGGGCCGACGACCTGGCTTTTGATGGGCCCTCGATGCTGGTCAAGGCTGCTCTTCTGTAAGGTATAGGGTGTAAGGTTTAGGGTGGTTCCGGGTTTAGGGTTTTAAGTGCGTGTCGTGAGAAAGTCCTTCTTCAGAAAGGGTGTTTGTAGTAGTGGTGTTGTGAAAGGATGATTTGTCTTCCATGGTGATCCGTAGTCCACAGCCCGAAACCTTGCACCCTTGAAGGGGTTCGGTTTCGGTATCCCATGGTCGAGTCATTTGGGGAAGCCAGTACAAGTAGTCGTCGTGGTTGTAGTTATCGTCGTAGCAACAACAACATGAATGCAACAACAACAACAACAACAAAACAATACGTGTTTTCAAGAGCAGGTTTTGCAAACTTAGCATCCTCGTTTAGACAACATTAGCAATGTCGTTTTTTGTTAAAGTTGCCACCTTTTCACTGTCTTTCTATCTACCCAGGTGCGTCAGCCTTCTGGGACGATGGCCTTTGAGGAGGAGCTGGGACTCCACTTTAAGGCGGGGGGCGTGGATGTGGTGTGCGGTGAAACGCCGGTTCCAATGCTAGCATGCCCGCATACATCATAAAGTCATAAAGAGTGTTTGGGTACCGTACATGAGCATGTAAGTAAGTAAGGAAGGAAGGAAGGAAGGAAGGAAGGAAGGCACATGTACGATGTACTTAAAGTTGCCCGTACTTGCCGTGTGAACATAGTTGTGGCAGGCATTTGCACGTATCTGTATTGCTTTGTGGATGCAATCATGAATCATGTCGCCGCAGCGGGTGTCACACCAAAGAAACTGTTAGCTCTTCTTACATGGCGTTACTCGGTCTCCTCCTTCCGAATATGTGCGTCGGAGACCCGGAGGTGAAAGACGTGCTGTGGAAGCTTTCTGCTGCTGGCTTTGGTTCACCGGCACGGATGACTCTTCTCCGAGGGAGCGAAAAGTATTCGGGCCGCTTTGGTGTTCTCAGGGCATGTTCATCGTCACACGGCCCGGGTTGAAAATTCGGGTGTATATGCTTGCTTGAGTCATCTTACCACATGCTTGGCCTTTCGATGCGCCGTCCAAAGTTACAGGGTTTACGAGGTCTGTCGGGCTGGTGGCCTTCACAGCCTGATTCTTTGCTAATTACCCAAATCCCAACATGTGAGGGGTTGGCTGCATTTCTTTGAGATGCTAACTAAGGCTGACGATCAATGCGGCTTGGCCCCAGCCTGTGATTGGGCGAGTTTGCGAGTGCTGTTCGTGGAGGTTCAACGGCCCATGTCCGGCCTGTCCTGGGTAGTATTCGGGAGACCCAACCCTATGTAATGGCTCTCTTGAAGGGGACCTTAGTGAGAGGGTCTGTGTCCCCAAGGGTTCGTCCTAATCCTAACTCCTACTATCCGTTTACAATTATCAACAGCTTGCAGTGTCACTCTATCTTAACTGCGGTTTCTACTCTCACAATGCCTTAAGTTTATAAGCCTACACCACACACACACACCCACCCGTGCAAACACAGAGCTCAGGCGTCGTTGGCAGATGTGGGCCTTATCGAAGGAGCCAGGGACGACTGTTCAAACCCTCCCCCGGTCTGCAGTCGTGTGCCCCAGTCATCAACCGATGATGTCAGAACACAGCGGTTCATTTCTAGTATATCATAGTATACTATAGTATATAGTATAGTATATTTATATAGTATATCATAGTATATTTTAATAGTAAAACATAGTATAGTATAGTATAGAATAGTAGTGTATAGTATAGTATATAGTATAGTATAAAGTGAGGCAATGAGGCGGGGGGGTTTTGGGACTTTCCCCACAGGAGAGGAGCTCCTCCTTGTACGGGGCCGAGGGAACTACACCTACACTCGCTGCCAAAGCATCGAGCTATGTAATCACTGGCCTCTTGGTGTTCGGCTCCATGTTATCCCTTTGCTTTTTTCGGGTTAGGCTCCCTTATGTGCTCCGAAGAGCCGGGTTGGGCGCTTCTTGAGACCATCGGCCCGCATCTCGTAGAGCAGAGGTCCTTTCGGTCTGGCGTTTTGGCTTTCCAGGGGTTGCCCGAAGCCCAGTACCCTATAGTCCTCGAGAAGCGGGAGGCAAGAAATCCTAAGCCATCCTTGACCAGACTGGCTTTCAACATATATTCTCACCTGTCGACCGTGACCGAAACGAGTTCCAAAAAGACGCTAAGGTTCAGGATCATGCTCCTAGGCTCCACCGAGAGCGGCAAGAGCTCCTTCCTGAACCAGGCTGCTATGTCTTAGCCTCTTAGGTTGATGTAGGAGGTTGCACAAACTTATAAAAGTATCACCTTATAGTCGATGTATAGCGATACGTCAGCTACCACAATATACACGAATTCACGTACCCCGCAACCCCAGGCTGCATCGAAGATTCAGGCCCCTAAATGAAGGGCTCCGCTTTGACATCTTGGTAGCTTTCTGGGTGTGATTATCCCACGAATTTCAGGGTGGGCTTGTTTGGGATGCTGCGGCCTTTTTGCATGGCGAGAAGCAGGCCTTGTTGCAGCTGATGAGTTAGACGCAATCACGTGTACCCACTTGTGTTTTTTCAAATCAAACGGCTTAACTGCGGATACGCATGTGCACGCACTTCTGCAACCATATGTACCTGTGTAAAGTGCATGTTGCATTCGCGAGGCAACACGTTCCACCTTCGACCCGGTGTACGTCACCACGATAGGCGTGGACTTTGCCAACTGCAAGTTTCACGCAGACTTCTGATGAAATCTATAGAGGTGTCCTTGTGGAGCTACAACACTTCTTTCTAGCCTGCTGATAGTTTTTTCAAGCCCCCAATTGTTCCCCAAATCCGAAGATGAAATGAAATTGAAGCTCCTGGCCGAGAGCTCAGGAAGGTTTTGGCACCCTACGACTTCAGATGCTGGACACTTCTGGGCAAGAGCGCTTCCGGGTGCAGACCATATCGCATTGCCGCAGAAACTGCGACGCGTGCCTGAGCGTGCTTGCTTGTCTTGAAGACATTTGTGTAGACGCGGAGCCGATGCAAGATGAGGAAGTAACTAGGCGAGACAGACGCAGATAGATAACATTTTTGTCCCTGAGGTACTTGGTCTTCTTCAACCGTACGCGGCGCGAGACATTTGATGTTCTTCCACAGTTCCTGCGTGATGCGAACTCCATGGGCCTCAGGCGCCCGGAGATGATCATTGCCATTATCGGAGCCTTTGTCGTGAACCACCGGTAGGGAGTTTTCTTTATCTTGCTACTAGCACTTGTGTTTCTGTGGAGTACTACATTTTGGTTTTTGTGACGTTTAATGCGCCGGAATTTATGCGAAACCAGAGAAAGGGTATTCTGGCATGAAGTCACAGTTTGGCACTTCGTGTGCGGGGAATGGGCTTGGAAGTCCGTGCTCGGCTGAGCACCACGTCACGTGAAGCACAGTGCCTGTTCACAAGGCTCAGTCGATCGGAGATCTGACATCGAAAATAAGCAGGGGGCGCTGCCGCAGCTACCGTAGCGAATGTGACTCATGAACTTGAAGTGAGGGGTTCCTCTACAAGTTAGCAGATGCATGGTGTATCGTGGGCGGCAGTCTCCAAAAATCCAGATGACGCTACGACGGCAGCGGTGCCCAGGGGCATTTAAGCAGTTGTATACTCAGTCATCTCAGAACCATAGACTTGCATCTTGCAGAAGCATACATACTCACGTACACTCAAGGCCCCATAAGCCCCTGTTGACGACACGCTCGTTTGCAGAGACAAAGTCCTGCGAAATGACATACATGAAGACGAAAGATGGTGGCGGCACATCCGCAGACAATAACAATACTGGGTAAGTTTGGCGGAGCCAGTGATCGGATACCAAACGCTAAGAGTGTCCCTGCTTCGCTACCGGCTACTGCCGCGACATGAGAGGCGCATCAACCACGCGAGCCGGATCAACCACCCAAGAACCCGCTCAGGAACCCACACGGATCTGCAGGCGGTAGTCTCCAGTGAGGAGGCAAAGGAGTTTGCTGACTCTTGCGGCGCAAGCTACCACGAGGCTCCAGACGGTTTCCGACATGTCAGGACATGTCCAGAGTACAGTCTACTGTACTTACTGCCCATCTTCGCTTAGGGCAGAGGCATGGTTAGGAAAATAAATGTTTTCTTCCGGATCAAGCACGTTTGCCGATGCACCGTTTCAGTTAGTTGCCAGCACAGCTTTGCACAGTGTGAATGCTAGCTGGAAGAGACTTGATCTGTTGATTTGCTCATCCACCACAAACTCTCAGGCGCCACAGCACCTTTCATCTCAACTTTGAGCATGTTGCGTGGAGCGGCAGATGCTAAGCGCTTGCAGACAAATCAGCAGAGGGGGTGGGCTCATTTCAGAATCCCAGAGGTCGGACATGGAAAACCTATCTTGCAGAGTCGAAACGGGCTCTTTGCAAGAGTTTCAAGCCTCTTGAGGTTCCTGGGAATCTGCCAGCTTCATGTCATGCTTTTTGCTGCTGTTAAAGCCCTTGCCTTTTAAGGCTTAGTAAGCGGCTCTAAACCCTACACCCTAAAGCAGGTATGCTGTGCGGATGAGACATCAGTGAACCAAGCTGTTTTCAGTATTCTCGACCAGCTCCTGGAGTCGGAGCTAGAACTGAACAGGGAGAAAGACGGCGAATCCATGACATCTTAGCCGACCTTCTGCCTTGGTGGTCCGAGGAATGGGACATACCATGGGATTCCCCTATCAAGCGATTCTGAAGGCCCCCCCCAAGCTCGTCAAGAAGCCTCGAAGCGCGAAACGCCTCGGCGAAGCGAGCTTTCGCTTCGAAAGGCGGTGGCTCTTCTTCTCGGCTCAGGATGTAGGGTTTCTTAGGGAGCTTAAAAGGGAGCTCTGTTGTTGTATGTCTCACCCTCCGGAGAGCCCCAGCAGCGAGTAACGGCCGCCCGGACAAAAGGCATGGCAGTCTACGCTTCAAGGAGAAAAATTCCCCGCCCGCTGGCGCATGAAAGATGTTGAGGTTGAATGCTTGAATTTGCAATGCGCAGAAGCTGCACAGACTTTCGGAGCTGTTCTGAGTGATGTGATGTGGGTGTATGGGTAATTAAGGGGTTTGTGATCTCGACATCGGAGTTATATTTAGAAGTCAGATGTACGGCCGTCCTAGCTCGTGGAGGCTCCCATAGTCGGACCCTTCTTGGACCATGGAAAGAAATTCGCCAGTTCCGAGGATGGTTAACCTATGATGTTTCATCTGAGTTCTTGCGACCCCTCGATGCCCGGCCCAAACCCTAAGCGCCAAACCGACCACGACACCGAACGCCGGCTAAGCACCGAAAGACTTGCGAAGCTGCCGAGGCAGCCGCCACCGCCGCCGATGCCACCTGTCCAGCCCTCAGATACAAGGAACTCTTCTAGACTGTGATGTCTGTTTATTTGGGGCAAAGGAGCCGGCAGACTATAGCACGCGAGCAACAATAGCAACAGCGACAAATTACATGCCGGTCGATACTGGTGCCCGGCCATTGTTGTTTACGATGCCAGCGGCTTCTGGCAACAGCGCGTGGTGCAAACTGTTGTCAACTTGGTTCTGCGCTCTGTACTCTGCTCGGGGGCACATGTCGACAGCATGTCCTGCCGTGCCCGTAGCTTATGATGTGCGTTCTCGTTGGTCTATCGCGAACTCCTGTCCTGGTGAAGAGCACGCTCGCGCAGCGTTCAATTGAAAATTGGCGTTGTCGTCGTGGTCGTGGTCGTCGTTGTTGTTGCCGTTGTGATTGTGGTTGTTGTGGCAGTTTGGTTGCTCCAGTTGCTGCTCCTGGTGATGGTGCTGGTGCTGTCGTTCATGCTGTCATCGTCATTGTTGGTGCAGATGCCTGCAACAGTACTACTCCTGGCAATGTCACTTTTTTGCTTGCACTTTCATGTTGCGTCGAGGCCTCTCTTTTTTTTCGGGCAAGGTCTTTTTGTCCTGCGTTCTTGCTCGAGGGTTTGGGCCTGAAGTCCACAACAAGCTGTTTGATGGTCAGGTTGCAAAAAGTCAGTACGCAGCTCGTAGCATCTGCCCTGGTAACCCTTGTGGTGTCGACATCGCCCAAGCTGACTGTTACTCATGCCGTGTCCTGACCAAGGACTGGAGCGAGTGGGCCTGGGAGAAGAAGAAGACGGAGCTGGCTGCCGAGCGCCTGCGTCGTCAGTGCCGAGAGGCTTTGAGTGGGAGTGGGCTTTGGAATTTAGAGCCCATCCATGTCATTCGGTTCATTTCTTGCCCTTCGGTGCTGGAATCCGTTGTGCTCGTTTGGGTGACGTGCATATTTGGGGCTCATCGCATGGGCCCCCCCCGCACTATTCAACCTGCTGGTATCTCCCGTGAAAGCCATCCCTGGAGAGCTTTGAATCTTGGACCTTCTCCCTCAGCTCCTTCAAAAAGCGCATCACTCTGTCGTAACTTCCAAGACAAGACCCGCATCTAGGCTTCTTGGGTTCTCGGCCAGTCGCCGGTCCGCCATACTAGTCAAGTGGGTGTATCCAGCCCCGCTCCGGCATGAGCAAGATGCCCTGCATCTACATAGTTCTCTCCAGACATGTATGTGGTTTCACCTCATGATCCCCCTGAAGGAGGAGGAGCGAGCCGCTCCATCTCCACCTCCCTGTGCCGCCCCACCGAGGGGAGTGCCTTCTCCCAGCGAGGTGCGACCTGGGGAGGGGCCGAGCATGGACATAGGCGCATGGGTGCATGAGGCATGTCTAAAGACGTGTATACATGTATAAATTATATCTTCCATCCTGTGCTATTCCTTTCTATTGCATTGCATAAATGTTGCTATCTACATCCCGCTTACATGATGGATGGACGGATGGATGGATGGATTCATGTAGGTACGTATGTCTGTATGTCTGCATTTGCCGGTGCTACTGCTCTCGGGGGCGGCCAAATACGCCACATCCGCCGGTCGAGCCATGTTGTAGTTGAGAAATTTCCCGCAAGGTGCTCTACTGTCCACCCTTTGGTTTCACAGTGTTTCACCCCCTAAAGCCCTACAGGATACAGAAACTCTATAACGCCCTGTAGAAGCGTTCTATGGGATGTACCCTTAACATACCTAACCCTATAACCGCCCCTGCATTAAACCAAAACCCACGCCCTACAATACAACTAATTAGTACGTGTGTGGGTGGCATGGGGGAGAGAGAGAGAGAGAGAGCGAGAGTACAGGACTTGTACAGTACTAGGACTGCTAGCGTCCCAGACCCCAAGCAAAGCAAAGCAAAGTACAGGACTTGCCCAGCAACTGGCGTCCCTGGCGGTGTCCGATCTTCCCATGGCAGAAGGCAGAGGAGAGAGGGTTTATAGGGTATACCTATGATGTAGCTTGACTAATGAACTGTCAGGAATAGCATGGCATGGGAGCTGTGGGTTGAAGGGTTTCAGTTCCAGTCCTGTGCTCCATCTCCCGGTTCGTTCTCCCGGTTCGTTTCGGATTCAGGGTTTTAGGGCCTTTTAGGGTTCAGGTAAGTGAGCTGTGGGTTTAGGGTTGAAAAATGTGGGAAAGAAAAGGTAAAGGGCGCCAAGGGCCAGGTACTCTCAGTTTGGCCTTCCGTCTCGCAGAAATCCGGGGGCAAAGGCAGAGACAACAGCAGGGAGATGAACACGTCCTTTAAATTTACCAGGATTCTGCCCCTAAAGAACCCAAACCCAAATAACCCCTAGACTGGTAGAAAAAATGCCGCAGATCGCTCCACAAAGGCTTTGGAATGTAAGCTGGCAGGCGAAGAGTCAGGCCCCTCCCTTTGGAATTGCTTCAGCCGCCCAACAAACCTGCGAAGCGCCTCACCGAAACATCGCGAATCTCATGAGCGCTAGGAGCCTTGTACGCCCTTTTCTGAACCCCATATAGAATCCCCAACAGATAGTAAATATTGTAGTGCATTATCGTATATTATAGTATATTATAGGATCATAATCGTATATTATATCATATATTATCGTATATTATAGTACATTATCGTATATGATCGTATATTATAGTATACTATAGAGCCGCTGCCCAAAGAAGCCGTGGCCGTAACCTCCTCTGCTGCGAGGAGCGCCGGCCCTCGAAGCCTTCGAGGAGGGTTCCGGGACAGGCCTCCGCCGAAGCCAAGGAAGACCAAGGTCCAGGCTCCTGGCTGGGTTTAGGGGTTAGGGTTTAG
>CAJNJA010008168.1:0-11753 GCA_905231915.1 Symbiodinium necroappetens
GGTTTAGGGTTTAGGGTTTGGGTTGTGGGGTTTAGAGTTTCGGGTTTAGGGTTTAGGGTTTGGGGTGTGGGGTTTAGGGTTTCGGGTTTAGGGTTTAGGGTTTGGGGTGTGGGGTTTAGGGTTTCAGGTTTAGGGTTTGGGGTTTATGAGGTCTGGGGTTTCGGGTTGAGGCTTGGGATTCTAGGTTTAGGGCCTCAAGGCCCTCAGCCCCTGGATGCACGGAGGTCCTGCAGCATCCATAGCGAGACTATGCCGTACCCTAAAGCCCTAAAGCCCAAACCCTGAACCCTAAACCCCAAACCTCATAAGCCCTGAACCCTAAACCCCAGACCTCATAAACCCGAAACCCTAAACCCCAGACCTCACAAACTTGAAACCATAAACCCCAAACCTCATAAATCCGAGACCCTAAACCCCAAACCCATAAGCCCGAAGCCCTAAACCCTAAACCCTGAACCCCAAACCGGATCTACAAGAATCACCCTGGTCGAGTCCGTAGGCAGCAACACCTTAACTAGCCCTAGGTGCAGAAAGGCAACCTTATCAATCAAAGCGAACAGTTGATTCACCACACGGCAGATGATATATATCCTGCATTACCCATAATAAGGAATATACCATAGTTCCCATAGTTTCGGGTCCATAAGGTACTGCAGGATTTATAGCATCAGCAGTTGGAGCAATTTTTCGGACATTTTGAGAATGAAGCCTCCAGTCCCTCCGAGTCCCTTGTGTTGCCGGAAGCCTGAAAGCCCCAAACCCTACGCCGGCATGTAAGGGCCTTTATAATTAGACTAGGGTTTTGGGGCTCCTTATTATGATTATAGTATAGTATACCCTCAAACCCTATTCTAATTATTAAGGCCCCTATATTATGCCATACGTCTCTTCGAGTCCTCCCTAGACCCGAAGCCCTACACCCCCAAGACACCCGAAGCCCTACACCCCCAAGACCTACGCTTTATGTCCGCGGTCCTTATACGGGTCGCCGGAACCTTCACCTTAAACCCGAAGCCCAAAGCCCCAAAGCCCCGAAGCTTAAACCTTAAGCAAGCCCTCAACCTGAAAAGTTAAGCCCATAACGCATGTCGCTAGGAGTCCCCTGAACCTTAAAAGCGATCGTCCCAGGCTCCCCCTTCCGCCAAAGCGAAGGCAGATCCGAGATTTAGGATTCCGGGTTTAAGGGTTCGGGTTTATTGGATTGCGGGTTAAGAGTTATAGGGTTGAGTTTTTTCAAGTTTCTGATAGAGAGCATAGCTGGGTTTCTGTTGGCTTTTATTGCTGTGGTTTACAGGTCTTTTGAAGGGTGTTTGGTGAAGCAAATTGGAGCCCATGCATGTGGTGAGCATATGACGATCTTGTTCTGTTCGCTCACGTACCAAGTGTCTCTTCCTTCGCTTACTTGCTCACTCGGTTGCACGCTCACCCACTCACTCCGCCGACACGCATCTCTTGCTGAGCTTAAAACAGGTACAGTTCGCTGATGCGCTCAGGTTGGGAAAAAATAAAAACCCTAAACCCTAAAACGATTCGTTCCGAATACCAGAATTTTGGTCTTCGACAGCTGCGAATCCAAAGGATCCTACGTGCCTACATCGTAGAAAGTAGGGTTTGAATAGCACGCGAATTGCTATTCTGATTCGGGTAAGTATCCCCCATATAGCAGCCCCTAAACCCTAAACCCTAAACCCTAAGCGCCCTAAACCCTAAACCCTAAACCCTAAACCCTATAAAACCCTAAACCCTAAACCCTAAACCCTAAACCCTAAACCCTAAGCGCCCTTCGCGAGTTGCCTCCGCAGTCATGAGCAGCGATGAAGGCGACAAGCTGAGGTTAACGTTGAGCACCTCCTCATAAAATCAATCGAGCATTTTTCGGGTTGCAGGGTTTGGTGCGTAGGGTTTAGGGTTAGGGTTTATACTTATACGCTTACAGTTGAGGGTTTTGGACCCCGTAAACGGACGAGAGACCGTAGTCCCTGACCCGAAACCCTAACGCCTTTCGTTCAACTTGACGAGCCGATTCCTTCAGGACACTACAAAAACCAATCTATAGGATGCCCGCAAATTCGCCCCGAAAGCTTTCCAAGTGTGCAAGTTTGGGGTTCCTAGGGAGTACTTGGACCCTTAAGCGCTTGTATAAGGAACTCAGAACAAGAAGCCCTAAAGAGGTAGAGATCTTTAAGGTCCAGGTAGGGTCTGCGGTTTAGGGCGCTGCGAGGCTCCAGGGAGGTTGCACAAGGGTTTAGGGTTTGTTTAGGGTTTAGGGTTTAGGGTTTAGGGTTTAGGGTTTTGTGGTGTAGTCAGGGTGTTAGGTTTTGGACTGGTGATTGTTGTTCTCATCGCAACCCTGCTTGTAGCCGAGGATTCAAACAACTAAGGTTAAGGTTATCTATGAAGACCCTAAACCCTAAACCCTAAACCCTAAACCGTAAACCACCATAAATCATACGTGTTGTTCTATTCCAACACGTTCAACCCTGATCCTTCCGACAGCCAGAAATGAGGGCTTCCGAAAATAGGGGACCGCAATATAGTACCCCAAATAGTGGGATCCTTACTATAAGGACCACCAAAATAAGGTACCCCTAATTTTCGGAAACTCCCAAATTTCGACGGGGACAGAATCTCGACCTGCCGGGCTCTTGTGCAAAGGCGGAGGACAATAAGCGCAGCTCCAGGTGGATCATGGGCGGGAGTGGGGCGCAGTAAGGGGCTTGTTCGTGTGACCTCAATCACGAATTTTAGGGCTTTAGGGTATGTTGGCTACTTTTTACGAGCTACTGTCCATAGTCGGGATACCACGCCTGAATCACGGACACAGGGTTCACGAGGGGGTTCTCGCCCGTGTTGAGGTCCGTATTTTGTGGAAGCATATCCTCTTGTAATATCGACAACAGCTCAGACAGTCAGCTGTTAGGGACACTAAGAAACAGATTATTGTTTTGCTGAGGCTCCAATATGGGAGGTAGGCCGCAATGAGAAGCATCCTCCTCTTCAGAAGGTACCGAACAAAAGAAGTCCCAAAGCCCTTACGGAACTCCATTCAATACGGATGATAAAGCCCCTATATGCAAGCTCACTAAACCTGTATGAAAACCTGTGAAACCCTGTCTGCAAGACTTGCGTCGGGTGGGGTTTACTTGAAAGCATCGGGGACCACTCCAAATTCCCGATGTCAACTACTATGCCCTTAGATGAAGCTTTAAACAGGTGGTGGTCCTTCGCCTGGCGACGGGATGGCCGTGTCCTCGACTTGGGTAAGGCAAGCTGTCGAAATTTGGTGCCTGCGGGTTTGGGTGTGTGTTTCGCTCTTTTTGTAAACAGTGCGCTGTAGGCTTAGGGTGTAGGGTGTGCGGTTGATGGCGCATTATATAGGTTTGGGGTTTGCAGGATCAATGGCTCAGGATCTTAGACTTCAATAGGGCTGCGCGTGGGTAGTTCGGCAGTTCTCTAGGTTAGGGTGACTAACTAGGTCCCCAAAATATTACACCCTTAGAAAAAGGACCCCGAAAGGAACTACCCAAACCCTAAACCTTAAACCCTAAACCTTACACCCTAAACCCTAAACCCCTAAACCCCCAAACCCTAAACCCTAAACCCTAAAGCCCAGAACCCCAGAACCCCAAAACCCCAGAAATCCAGAACCCCAGAACCCAAAGCCATGACCTAAGTAGGAAATCACAATGGTCCTTTACGCATGCGCAATTGTTTAATGGTTAAAACATTTCGTTTGCCTTGATTAGAAACTGTTGTCCGTTTGGTCTGCCCTTCTTACGATGGCCATAGAAGATTATATAACTATGGCATAACATACGGTAAGTACTATGATACACTATAATATGCTATTGAGCCAACACAAACATGTACTACAATATAATCGTACATAAGTGAGTACAAAACGCAGAGCTCTCTAGCCCGAGTCTGGTGGTTCAGGCCTCGAAGTCCGACTCCAAATACAACCCGTAAGACGTATGGAGTTTGCCCGGACCCCGAATAACCTATCTTTGTAGGGGTTTAGGGTTTAGGGGTTATCTTTGTAGGGCTCCTGTTTATGTTGTCCTTGTAAGAGTCATGAAACAGTTGGGTCATTCAGGCGTAAATCTTACACCTGAACTAAACCCAAAACCATGAACCCAAAACCTTTGAACCCTTAAACCCTATGGAAGCCAAGTATAAAAAGCTCTGCTAAACCCTAAATCCCGAAAACCCGAAACTCTAAACCCCTAAACCCCTACACCCTAAACCCTAAGCCCTAAACCCTACATCCCTAAAACCTAAACCCCTAAACCCTAAACCAAAACCCCTAAACCCCTAAACCCCCTAAACCCCTAAACCCCTAAACCCCTAAACCCTAAACCACCAAGCCCCTAAACCCCTAAACCCNNGTCGTCGTCGTCGTCGTCGTACTAATTATTGTTGCTGTTGTTGTCATCGCCTCAGAAGGGAAACAGCAATCCAGAGCCGTAAAGCCTGAAGCAAAGCGTTTACCTGCCCTGCTAAACCCCCTTGAGCCCCCTAGCCCGAAACGCTAATAAGACCTGAACGGCAGACCCCAAGCCCTAAACCCTACATCCCTAAACCCCCTAAACCCTAGACCCCTAAACCCTGAGCCCCTAAACCCTAAAGCCCTAAGCCCCTAAACCCCTAAAGCCCCTAAACCAAAAGCTCTGCAGGACACTGGCGAGGCCTCCGGGGAGAACTCCGGCTTACCACCAAGGGCGCGGTCGGCGCCACGGGAGGCCCCCCAGTTTGGGGTTTAGGGTTTTAGGGTTTACGGTTTTGGGGTTTCGGGTTTAGGGTTTTAGGGTTTAGGGTTGCGGGAGGGTTCAGGGTTTAGGGTTTCAGGTTTAGGGTTAGTAGGGTTTAGGGTTCAAGGTTTGGGGTTAGGGTTTTAGGGTTTTAGGGTTTACGGTTTAAGGTTTAGGGTTCAGGGTAAAAAGGGACTAGAAAGTCTTAAGGGGTTCAGGGTACATAGGGACTAGGGTTCAGGGATCAGGGTTTAGGGTTTCGGGTTTCGGGGTTTAGGTTTTGATTACGGGTTAAAGGTGTACGGATTAGGGTTTATGGTCATAGTTGTAGTTTTTGAATTGTACTCAGTCTTGTTCTTCCCGATGCATAAAAGTTGGATCATCCTGCGGCTCAGATTCTTGAAAGCTTTGGGGCGTTTGGCTCAGGAATGTCGGGTTTTTTAGCATGTAGAACTTAAAACGTTTGGGACTTGCAACTTGCTGCATAGTGGGGGTTTAGTTGAGCCTTTGGAAAGTTTGGGTTTACGGTTTGCCCGTCGAACTTACGGCTTAGGATCGCTTGCCTCTACTCTCCAATGTTGCCCGAAACCCTAAACCCTAAACCCTATACCCTGCACCCTGCACCTTGCTCGTTTTTGTTTTGGTTAGGTGGCTTGGCTTGGGGTTTCTTCAGTCTTAGGGTTTGGGGTGATTCTGGGCTTCTGGGTTGAAGGTTCACTGTGGGATTTTTAGGGTGTCCTTTAGACTTGGGGTCATGCTTTTTGGCTCGATGGTCTAGGTTGGCCTTCGTAATCGTTTGATTTAGTTTTGGTCCTGAGGCTTCATTGCGATGCATTCGGGCTATCGGGCTTTGTTATTGTAACCCAACCCATACTCCATTTGGTTAGGCCGCGGTACTACTCCAGGCCTTCGTGTCATACGGCCGTATTTCGGAGCGAAGGGTTTAGGGTTCAGGCCTCTCTTTCCAGACTCTTGATGGCGGACCCTGGGTTCGAAGCTTGGGATCTGTGGGCAAGGCGGCCAAGTCAGTTGGAAAGTCCTCCAAAGTCTGGGGTGATGTGTCGGTGCAGCAAGTATACCTTTCGGCACGAGGGGCGAGGAGAATTCGAACGCATGTTGCGGTTAGGACCTCCACACACCAGGTCTTCCTTCTGCATCCTGCGCTGGCTTGTGCCATGCAGTCCTCGACCCTCTGACCCTAAACAAAAAAACCCTAAACGCTAAACGTGCCTTTTAAGTCCAAGAGGCCTCAGCCCGATCGGCTTTTGAGATCAGCACAGCTGGATATTACCGCAAACTGCAGCAAGCCACAAGAGATACCGGACCCTCTCTGGAGGAGGCCGTTTCGGCTTCAGGCGATCGACTTGTTATTGTTCTGGCTTGAGAGTTGTGTGTGTGTGTGTGTTTTTTCAGGGCTTGTCATGACAACCTCCCCATCCCTACTTGCAGCTGAAAAGACCTACCTTTTTGGTGTTCCTTATTGTGGTTTCCATATGTATATTTCCTTGAAAAGGTAGGTCTTTTCGGCCTCCCTAGATCCTAGTAGTACCTTCACTGTATAAAACCCTGATCGTGCCCGATTAATTCCCCCTACAACACTTCTGACAAGACCCTTGTAAGGCTCTATGAAGTCATTTCACATCCGCTTCATGCTTCAATATACCAAAAGAGGAACTAGAATGGAGACCATTAAGGCAAATTACAAACGCCACGAAGTGCCACAGGAGTTGACGCAAGGCCTGGACACAGGCATGGAAAGATTCAGTGGGGCTCAGGGTTTCGACTTTCAGGCTTAGAGCTTGTGCTAGGGTCTAGGGTTGAGAGTTTTGAGTCTCGTTTAGGGTTTTAGGGTTTTAGGGTTTTCGGGTTCAGGGTTTGGGGTTTAGGGTCTAGGGTTGAGAGTTTTGAGTTTAGGGTTTGGGGTCTAGGCTTTTACGTTTTAGGATTCAGGTTCCTGGACCACCCAGTCAGTTCCTGGCAACTGTCAGGCTGGCACACCTCCTTGAAGATGTCGGTACGATCCAATCCAGCGTTGCTTCGGTGGCTATCCTGCAGAACGTCTCGGCTATCTGCGGGCACAAGCGAAGCCACTGAGATGGGTAGCGGCTATGTTAATCGAACAACAAGCTGCGGTGGCAATGCAAGAAGGTGAGCCCGTCCCACACAACATTCAGTTCGCAGGAAGCGCAGACAGAAGAGTGCTGCTACAAGCGCTTTTCGGGAGAGGTCCTTGTTTATTTATGTGTCCTATAGCTACCCTAACCCCTAAACCCTAAACCCTATAACGGCTCCACACGGGTTCTATAGCAAAGAGGGTTTGGGGATCTAATAGCTTCCCTAAGGCTCCCTGTGCCCATACTTATTCGGCCTTAAAGGGGCTCCTGTACGGTTGATGATATAGATCCTGCATTACCCATAATAAGGATCTAGGGTTTAGGGTTTTGGGGTTTTGGGGTTTGGGGTTTAGGGTTTAGGGTTTAGGATTACCCATAGTAAGGAATGTACCATAATTCCCATAGTTTAGGGTCCTTAACGTCATGCAGGATTTATATCATCAACAGTATTAAGCTACTTTCGGGCTCAACTATGTAGGTCATGGGTAGTTTTTGTACTTGGGGTCCCTTCTCGCGTCCTTTCTTTTTGAGGGTGTCGTACTATTTTGGTGCCTAAAAGGGAACCTAGTTTAGAGAACCACCCATACAATTACATAGAGCCTTTGGGTTTGGCTCCCCCGAGGCTTCCTGCAAGGTTTCCTTTGTCATAATTAATTGCGTAACCCTTTACATGTAGGTGGGTACCTAAACCCCTGAAGGATAAACAAAACTCATTTGGATATATATATATATATTTAAGTCTCCCGCCTACAAACAAAACCCCAAAGCCCTAAACCCTAAACCCCCTAAACCCTGAGCCCTAAACCCAAAGCCCTAAACCACCCACGCTGAGCCCTTGGAGCTATCCCAGCCATGGACTAGGCTTCCGTAGGGGGCTTTGGGGGTTTAGGGCCTAGGGTTTAGGGTCCACCTGTATCCCCAAACCCTACAAAATAGCAGGCCATGAACCCATAGTTATACCCATAGGCTCCATTGTAGCTCCTTCTCGGGATTACTTTATAGGGTCCTAAATATGACCCAAAAAAAGGGAACTACAATGGAGCCTATGGGTACGGTATAAGCCCTAAAAACAGTAGGTTTTGGGATCGGTAGGGCCTGCAGGGTTCTGAAGTCTTGTTTCGAAGGTTTATGGTTTAGGGTGTAGGGTTTATGGTTTAGGGTTTAGGGCTAAGGGTCTAGGGTTTATGGTTTAGGGTTTTTGGTTTAGGATTTGGGGTGGCAGTTCGTCTACCATACGCTGCATTGCTACGGCAGATCTGCTCCCTAGAGAAGGGTTGTATGGAGCATATTCTATAGGGCTCTACATCATAACCCCCTCTTCAAAACAAGCAAGGAGCAAATTCAACCCGGTGTGGAGCTTCCAAAGAAACTCTTGAAGAAAACGAAGGTGGACAAGCAATAAGCCGTAGTCGACTGGGTTCCCAGGCCTTGAGGTTTGAGAGTATGAGTTCTTGGGGATACTGGGGAGTAGACTTCAAATTCGCACCTAGCGCATATACCAGGAAATATCGAGAATGCTCACTCTTAATGCAAAAGGTGACATTGGTAACGGAACACAACCTAAAGAGTAATGTGACTAATATTTCAGGCTTCTACATTAACTTTTCGAGTGAGTTTTAGGGAACCATGAGGGTCCAAGTACCTAATAATCATATACTCTCCCAAATGGTAAGCTAGATAACTACTATCCGCAACCAAAGTACCTTATTCTTGGGTCCATTGGACCCGTAAGGGAATGGTATTATCACTTGTTTTTGCCTTGTTCCGGCCCGGAACCTTGCGCACAGGGTTCTTTGGGGAGGGATTCGGGCTACGCTCCAGGCAAGTTTAGGTTTCAGGTTTCAGTTGTGCAGCTTGAAGACATGTTGAATATGGCTTCATTTATTTTCTGATTACACAGGGTGTTATACGGCTTTCGCGATGTTGCTTGGTTTGAGGGTTTTAGTTCCAAGCATTTTAGGTTTATGGTTGCAGGGACCTTCACCCAAAAACCCAAAGTGCCAATGAACTTTTATATCCCTAAACCCTACGTACCCGAGCCCCCCCCAAGCCTACCGTTTTTGTTGAAAGTTTCGTTAAGGAAGCCACAATAGGCAGCCCTAGGAATGGAAGCTTCATCGTGTTCAGGTACACCCTAACCCCTAACCCCGTGAACCCCTAAACCCTAAACCCTAACCCCTAACCCCCTGAACCCTAAACCCTAAACCCTAAACCCTAAACCCAACCCTCAACCCTTTCGCCGAAAAAGGCGCCGCCAGCCCAACGAAAGAGGCCACATGGCTTCGTGTGTCGGATTTTGATGTTGATTATGCTTAGAAGGGCTCCTGCAGAAGGGTTCCAAGAAGGGTTCTATGATGGTCCTGACGAAGTTCTTATATGAATTAGGGTTCTATGACGGTCCAGGTACTTGTATATATTCCGCCGCCTATCTAAACTTAGAGATCTCACAATGAACAAAGAATACTAGTCCTTCGGATGGCCTGATTGTGTTTACGGTATGTTCAGGGCAGGGAAACACCACAAAACCAAAGTCTGATTATGCAGGCCTCTGTGCTAGCTCCGCGGGACGACTGTTGCTATTTTGGCCCTTTAGGCCTTAGGGTTCAGGGTTTAGTTTAGGGCCTTTATAAAACTATTCGTAAAAAAGTCTTCTGAAGCCCAGTACATAAGACCTTACGAGAAACAAGTGAAATATCCCTAGCTAGCGATTACAGGAACCCATCAAAGGACCCTCGCTTAGAGGGGCCCCTTTAAAAAACCTTTATTCGGAACCCTGGCAAAGGAGCAACACTTAGGTGGCTCTCTAAATCAGGCTCCCCCTTTTAGGTCCCCAATATTAATATAGTACGGCACCCTTATAAAAAGGACCCCAAAAGAGACCCTACTCTTGATGATTTAAATCCTGCATTATCTTAAGGACCCTGAACTACGGGAATTATGGTATATTCCTTGTTCTGGGTAATGCAGGGTTTATATCATCAACCATATCGGGGTCCCTCAATAGGCATGGATAAAATAAGGGTTCCGAAATATAGGGGCCCGAGCTCCCTTAAAGGGTTCCTTTCATTTTCGTAAGGCTTCCTTTTAAAAGGGACCCCAGTCTAGAGAACTACCCACTTAGAAGAATCCTTATGAGGCTGCACTTGTGACTGTGCCGCCGGCAGGCGATGGATGACCAGGTAGTGGAGAGGTCCCGAGCAGGCCGGCTTTAGCATTTTGGGGTATACGGCTTTAGGGGCTTAGGGTTTAGGGTTTAGCATTTAGGGTATACGGTTTAGGGGCTTAGGGTTTAGGGTTTAGCATTTAGGGTATACGGTTTTAGGGGCTTAGGTTTAGGGCTTAGGCTTTAGCATTTAGGGTATACGGCTTTTGGGCTTAGGGGCTTAGGGTTTAGCACGGTTTAGGGGTTTAGGGTTTAGGGGTTGAGAGTTTAGGGTTTAGGGGTTATGGTGTCGCAGGGTTGCATAGTATGGAGGTCTAAGTAATTGCCCCTACTAGTCTTAGGGTTCCTTAGCATGAATCTCGGAGTCCAAAACCCTATTCCCAAAGCCCGATGAGACCTAAATCCGTAAATGTTTTCCTTACACCCTGACCCTTATACCTTTAGTCCCGAAGCCCGACTTTTTCAATACTTCAACCCCTAAATCCCCATTTCAGGGTTTAGTCAGGGGTTCAGAACGGTCTCCGCGGCCGCAAGTAGTTGGTCGGAGGGGCTCTGTGTGGTTTAAACTATATCCCATGGCATGTGCAGGCAGGGCCAAGCAGGATTTTCCGTTTGGTCCAGGGCTTGGCGGCAAGTTGGCCCCTGTGCTTTTGGGCTCAAAGGTTAAACCCTAAACCCTAAAACCCAAAACCCTAAAACCCTAAAGCCCTAAAGTTAAAGGTCATGCCCGCGGGTCGGTAGGCAGGCGTTTGGGTTGATGGTCTTTTCGGACGGTGTACTTTGGGGTTACCCATCGGCTCCATTGTAGTTCCTTTTCGGGATTACCTCATAGGATCCTATATATGAACCACAAACAGGGACTACAATGGAGCCTAATGGATGGAACCTTGAACCCTAAACCCTAAACCCTAAACCCTAAACCCTGAACCCTAAACCCTAAACCCTAAACCCTGAACCCTAACCCCTAAACCCTAAACCCTAAACCACCAAAAAAGGGACCGCAATGGCGCCTAATGAATCGACTCTTGAACGCCTGAAAGCCCCAGGTCCCTCTTCTCCAGATCTTCGAGGTCCTACACTAACCTAGAAGCTCCAGATATAGTACCATTATGGAATTAGGTCCCTAAAACCGTAATAAGGATGGTCTTTTGGGGCCCAATTCCATAATGGTCGTCTATATGGAGCCTCTGGGTAAGGGTCCATGTGCCCAAATATTTTGGCCCCAAAGTACCTACGTATATAGGGACTACTTTAAGGCCAAAGTATATGCCATTTAGGTACATGGACCCTTCGGGCTACAGAAGCCATGATAAAAGCCTAAGTCCGGTAACAAGCCCTACGAGTGCAGCAGCTTTTAGGGGAGAGGCGACAGTGTTGTTTACAGTTTACGGTGGCAGATATGAACATAATATGTTCGTTTCTGAGTGGCTTCCTGAAATATCCTTAATTTGACTAACGTAGATGCCTTAAGGAACGGATTTCGAAGTCCTTGGGTAACTTTGTCAGCATCCACACCCCAAGGTGCAGAAATTCAGGTCAAACGTAGATACATTTCGGCTGCAAGTCTGGACTGCACACTTTTTGACAGCAGTGCACCGCTGTTGACGGTTTAGGGTTTAGGGTCATACTGGCCAGCTAGTTACAGCTAGTTAAGTTATGACTATAAACCCTACGAAACCCCAAACTAGAACCATGGAAGACCTTAAGACCCTAAACCCTAAACCC
>CAJNJA010008169.1:1124-15629 GCA_905231915.1 Symbiodinium necroappetens
GAGAGGGAGAGAGGGAGAGAGAGGGATCTCGTCTCGAGGGGGCCGACACGGCAAATCAAACGCGGCCGGGTGACAAGATGTTTAGCTGCTTTGGGAGTGACTGCGCTGACGAGGCTGGAGCCCAAATTCCAGGCGAGACAGCATCCGTCGCGGAGTCGCTGAAGCCAGGGCCCTCTGCGTAGGTTTGCGTGACCCACACACACTCAGGAGCACGCTGCTGACCTGCCTTCCTTTGAAGTGTCTTAAGCGGGGTGAGACGGTCCGGCAGTGACAGCACACTGAGTCGCAATAAGGGCGAGGGCACCGCTTCTTGCTTTAAGCAAGAGAACGGGCAAATGCGTGAGGAAGGGGCCGCGGTGGCCTCATTCACCTCGGCGAGGCGACAGAACGCCCCCTCTTAAGACAGATGCAAGGGCCGGCCCTCTTCCCCCCCCCCCCCACCCCCGCACCTGGTCGATAGCGCATCCACTCGCCGTAGCCAGCGCGCTGCGCGCGCCCCCACGCGGGTGAGAGACAGGAAAGGCATATTCCACCAAAAGGAGGCCCCGGCTCATGCGTGCTCCGCTGGTCTGGGTGATGTAGGCGCGCTCCTCGACACAAAAAAAAAAAAACGCCCCGCCCTCCTTCTGCCAACTCTCCGGCTCGCCTCGGGATGCAAGTTCTTCAGGCGCCGCCCCCAGGTGCAGCCGCTCCGCGTGGTCGCCTCACGATCAAAAGAGAGGGGGGAGTAGAGAGCAGCGCAGAGCTTCCAAAACCCGGCCCGGCCTTCCAGCGACTCTTTCGGATCTGCCCCGGAGGGCCATCGAGGTTGTAAGCGCCTGCTGTGACAGTCGCCGCGACCAGAGGTTCTCCTTCTGTGCTGCAGTCGATCTCGCAAACGGATGATTCTCTGTCACTTTTCCAGAAAAACGAGAGAAGCTCCAGTACGTCGACTTGGTCGGCTCTGGTCTTTCCCCGCCAGGACTGGAGCACATGGACGTCCAGAGGAAGGCGAAGGTGTGCTTGGGGCATGCTGGGCCGCTGGGGCACTGTGGTTGTCCAGTCATTCCCTGGCGCTGTCACTAACGTGTCGCGTTGCAGCCAACCAGACCACGGGCTTCTGCCTTCGGCGAAGGCGCGGTCTTTGCGAATTTGCTGCAGAACCTCTGCATCTAGCTCCCCGGACCGCCATATCGTACCCTACAGCTGAAGAGGCAGCGACGATTCGCAGGAAGTCTTGCAGCTCCGGCATACTACAATTACTACATGCACGAAAAAGAAGAGGATCTCGCGATTCGCAGGCCATCCTGAGCACAAACTCTCTTCCCCGACACCCTCGCTTCTTTCCACATCTATTTTTGCGCCTCGAGGAACTCAGTATGAGGTCGCGAAATCCTTGTCCCATCCGGTTCCTGGATCGATATACCTTAAGGGAGGGGAGGAGGCCGGAGGAGGCCGGACAGGCGGAGGGCGTGCCCAAAGCTCAAAGCTTGGCCGAGCAGCTCCAGGGTTTTCGGGGCGTCCTCCTTCTTGGCCACGAAGTTGGAGAGGTCCTTCCGGCTTCGG
Source organism: Symbiodinium necroappetens (assembly GCA_905231915.1). Taxonomy (NCBI): domain Eukaryota; class Dinophyceae; order Suessiales; family Symbiodiniaceae; genus Symbiodinium; species Symbiodinium necroappetens. Next base: position 2,670 of record CAJNJA010008169.1, read on the forward strand.
ACGGCCGGCTTGTACGGCACCTGGCACTCCATCCTCCTGAGAGCAGAGAGCGCGAGAGAGAGCCTCCCACACCGGAACCGGTCTGGCACCTTTTCTGCTGCCTGGGCTCTCCAAGCGATCCCAGTCCATGTCTTCGAACCAAGGGTGCGACTTCACGTTGGCCACCTGGGCGCAGAGGGCAAAGACCACCGCTCCGTGTCTGGCTCCTGAAGCGTCCGCTTAGGAGTCCGCTCCATGTTTTCGCATGGCCAGTCGATCCGAGGGGTCGTTCTTCAGGAGATTTTCCTGAGCACAGCGGCGAGGCGTCTCCGTGCGCCCTCCCCTCTTCCCTTCCCGTCACCAGCTCGCTGCAGCTGAGACTCCACAAGATTCTTACAGTGTCCCTTCATCACGCTCCTTAATCCGCCAAAGCCGTCGTGCGAAGAATGCAAGAAGGTCCCTGACACAAGCCGAGCATCGGAAAAGCGACCTTGCCGATCCCTTTGGTGACCTTTGCATAGATCTGCCTTGGCGTGCGAGGCCGTCGCATGCGTCACACCAAACCGTGACAGGACAAACAAAAGAGCAAAGAAGAGATCGTGTGTAGGTGCGCGGCATGGGATAGGCCGACTCAAAAGGCGGATGACCTGACCTCAGCGAACCCGAAGCTGAGCAAAAAGCCCAGAAAGAGGGCTCCCTAGTGCTTCGAGTGACATGAGCTCGAAGATCAGGATGCCAAGGGTCCACCAATCCACCTCGCATCAAGCAAGAGACCACCCCAGCCAGCGGATGTCTTCGGTGGGTTTGTAAGGGCCCCTTTGAGCCGCCAGCAGCGTTGGTGTGCCCCGTGGATGCAATAAGCTCAGGAGCGAAGTAGTCGGGAGTCCCACACGTCGTGTAGGTTTTACCCACGACCTCGAGATCTCGCTCTTTTGCACATGCAAAACTCCAAGAGGAGCCGAGGTGAGGACAAACTTGGCCAGGCCCATGTCTGTCAGCTTCATGAAGCCGTCCTCTGCGAGGAGGAGGTTCTCCGGCTTCAAGTCCTTGGGCGGTAGCTTCAAGAACGCAAGCTTGTGATGAAAGGACGTGAAGCACATCCCCTGCGTAGTTGGCTGGCCGCCAGGGGCTTGCTTGCACTTGCGCGTCTGATCTGCACAGAATGTTCGTCGGAGGCCGCAGGAGCAACAGCAAGCAGAGCAAGGAGAAGAACGACCCAAGGATTCGTGCACGCCTGTCAGCTTCTGTCTGGAAAGAGATGTCTCGAGTCTAGGGCTAGGGTGTGGCATAGCGCAGCCCGCTCTTGACTCCAGATTTAACAAACCCAACATCAAAGCTTTTCGTCCACTTTGTCCTGAGACCTGTGGCCACTCTTGTCCAACATGGTGTTAGGGGTTCCGGGAGGAGGGAGAGAAGCAAAGAAGCCTGAACCGAATGTAGCAGCTGAGCTTCTCTGTAGATGATGCGGCGTTGGTGCATGTGCTCAAAGGCAAAAACAACCGAGCCCGTGTAAAACCTCAGTCATCGAGGTAACTATAGTGTCATCACGATGCCAATCAGCCTAACGATTGTCATAGCCCTCATTAGAGTAGCTAATCAAGGCAGCACTAGCACTTGAAGCAATGCCATGCCCCCCAGCAAAGGCCCACGCTTGCAGTGCTTGTCGGAGCCATAGAGGCCCTTCCTTAAAGATGCGGGCAGGCCAGAACAGCGGATAGGTCTTAGCTTCCCCTCTCTTTGTCTTTGGGACCCCTCAAACTTGTGCTTCGAGGTGCCGGATGTAGGTGGCATACAGCTCACCACCCAGGCATGGCTCCAGGAGGAAGTAAAGCCTGGGATGCACAGCACGCCTCCGCCTCGCTCCGCCTCGCTCCGCCTTGCTGCCGTGCTCCGCCCTCTGCATGACACTTTCGCCGAGAAGCGTTTGCGTCCCATTGAAGGTTTCGTAGAGTTTCGTAATAAAGGAGGAGTTGGTCATTGCCTCCAAGCCACGGGCAATCGGTCTACTCATCAACAGGAAGTCATGTGCACAAGAGCACATTTAGAGCTCAGTTGCTAGGATGTTCTTCTCGTTCATGATGCCTGGGCCATGCAGTTTCCGGTGACTACTCTGCTGCGGATCACGGCTTCCAATCCGAGCAGCTCTCTTGCATACCAGTCTTGACAATGTAGCCCTTGCTGATGGCTTTGAGAGCATAGGAGTCGCCTCGCAAGGCGGGAGCGGGAGTACGGTATGAGTACTTCCCGCCGCTTCCGGAGCTCCTCGACGTTCTCCGGAGCTGCCGGACCCCTCACCATGTGCCCTCACCCGTCAGCCTGTCTTGGCGTGCTCCCAGAGCTCCACGGCCCCGAAGCCGCCGCAGCCCAGCAAGCCGATGCGCTTCAGCTCGCTCCGTCGGATCCGCTGTCGATTCTGGGCCAGGGACCCTGAGCAACAGAAACACCGTGCAACCATGTGCATTCCGTGTGCAACCGGTGTCTAAAGCTCGACTCGCAGATGGGCGGCCGTTCTCCGCCGGGTTCGCCGCGGTGTGCTGCGGCCGCTCCCGACCCTCGCGGACGGCATCGATGATGTCCTCAGAGGGAAACACCCAGGGCAAGGAAGCGAAGCGAAGCGAAGCGAGGGCTCTTCTGGTCGCGCCTTCAGAGGGCCCAAGAGGAGATCGAAGGACTCGCGGTCCAAGACGAGGCACTTGGCTGAAGAGCTCTTCACGGCCACCTCGGAGCGCGACACTCCATTTCAGCCGAGGGAGGGTTGCGGCGCTGCTTTTGTGAGGTCGCACGTCTTGAGAGCTCCACCGTCGCAGTGCGGTTTTCGTTCTCCAGGAGAGCCTTCTCTCCAAAGAACTGCGCAGTTCCTGAGACTTCCAAGCGTCACAGTCACCGGTGTCGCCAGGCTGGTCAAACAACTAGGGTTCTGCTTTTTCGAAGCCGAACGACCGCTTTTTATCCTGGCTTCCAGCGTTGCCACTGCGTCCCCGTCCTGCGCACGTGTCTGCAGTCGCTTACCACCGCCTTTCCGCCTGGGTCTACAGCCCCAGGAAGTCGCTGAGTCTCTATCGCTTTGAATCTCTGTCTCTGAAAGGGCTGGCAGCTCTGCTCAAAGCTGCGGCGCAGGCAGTGCGGCCCATTCTGGCAAATGCTAGATGCCGTACCGTGCTACACGACGTTTCGTGGCGCCAGAGCGAACTGCAAGGTGTGGTCCTTGACAATCTCCACCTCGGATGCCGCGGGCATGAACCCTTACATTGCCTTACATCACCGCCCTTAGAGGCACCCTTGGGCACGTGGGCTCTGCTGCCACGCCGCCTCTCCTTCATACATGATGTAGAACCTGAAACACATGCACGTTTTCGAAGACGCAGTCGAGCCTTCGTTTCTCTGAGCTGGGGGAGGGACATGTTGCCAGGCTCGCCTTGCTGAATGATGACATCGTTTCTTTCGAAATGCATCCTTAGAAGCGAGCGACGAGGAGCGACGACGGCAGGCGGAAGAAAGAAAGCCCTGGCCAAGGAGCTCCACGAGTGCGTTGGCGACCTGCTTCTTCTCTTCGGCCAATAAACTGTCCAAGACCGAGACCTGATCCAAGTACTTCACGTACTCCTCGGAGCCGAGGCGAAGGGAAGGAAGCTGAAGGGCTGGGGTTCCCCCTTCTTCTCGCTTGTTCCTCGGGCCCGGGCCTTGATCCTGGAGTCGGAGGCCTCTGACACACAAAGCCGACAAAAGCAGAGCTTCTTCTTCTTTCTTCAGGTTAAGGGAGCTTGTCAGGCTCCCCGGCCCGTAGGGCCCCCCAACGTTCTGGGGCTTTCGGGGAGACACTATACAGCAGAGCTCTCTCTCTCTCTCTCTCCATTTCTCTCTGCGCAGCGGTGGAAGGCGGCTCTTCCCCGCCTTCATCAAGATGTTCTTGAAGTTGGCCCGATCCTCGAAGCGCTTTCGGTGACCAAGCGAGGCAGGCTCCCGCTTGCCCCGATAAGGACAGTCAGAAGGGGGAACCGGAAACCCCTCAGCATCATCCAAACCGAAGCTCACACATCCCATCGCCTAGCGGGCCTAACGTTCAGCGTCGGCGTGAGGGCATTTAGGGAAGGAGCGCCGAGAAGGTCGCTTTCACTCCGAGCCACGATGACCCAAACCTCAGAGTCCGTGGTGGCCACCACGGTGGCCGCCCTTGGGACGAAGTACATCAAAGCCAGCTCTCCGAAGCTGCCACCTCTCAGGTCCACAGCTCCACAAAGGCCAATGGGGCAAAAAGAGGGGTCTCCTGCCTGCCGTGACGTGAGTCACGCTCTTGGACGCGCTGCTCTCCATCACAGCCTTCGGATTGCCCTCGTCGTCGGTTTCCTCACAACTTGTTTTATGCTGCATCGTCCCGCTTTCAGCTCCAAAAGAAGAACAAGAGGAAGGCCGTGGACCCACGCACCCAAGGAGAATCCCCAAAGAAACCGTACAAGGTGAGGAGACACCCCCGCTCGTCAAAAAGAACTCCTCGACAGCCTGCAGGCGACAGCAGGCTGACCTAGGCCAAGGCTCCGCGATCTTCACGTCGAACTCCCCGGAAGCCCTCGGGGCTCAGCGCTTCGCGGCTCGGCGAAGCTTCCGTGGACCCCTAGAGTCACCCCAGTCATTCCAAGCGGCACGATGTAGAAGAAATCGGCTTTCAGGTCACCTTCTGTGATGATCTGTTCGTCTTCCTGCCGAGGCGACACCCCGCCGCACGCTATGCCATGCTGACATTCGACTCAATGATGTGAGCCAAGCCTTCACCTCCTCTTTCCACATCACATCAATGAAGGACTTGAGCCTGCAGGCGGGCAAGGTGGCTTAATTCCTCGCGGAACGGAAGCTGCCACAGAGCCTCGCATCATCTAGGGCTGTCATCGTGGCGAGGTTCTCATTCTCTTGTAGAGCACGGGTGATGAGGACCTCTGCTCGAAAGGCGACTGAGAGCTGACAGGGGCGGCTAGAGCGCAATCTCTTGGCTGCTAGAGCGTAATCGAGGCACGACATCCTCCTCCGTCTTTTCGGTCGGAGGCTTGGCCTTCCTCAGGAACAGGGCTGAGAACTTCCTTTAAGCACGGGCCTTTCGCTTCTCATCGGTGCGGCTGGGCATCGCTTGCATCTGCAGGCCACCCGCAACAGCTTTCCGGTTCGCAAACATCAGCTTGTTGTTCAGGCCCAGCTCCTCTGGAAAAGACAAGAGGAGAGGACATAAGGAGGTGTACCAAACACGTGCACTTGCGACGTCTGCTACCTGCACTGCTCGACGCGCGCGCGCGCGCGCGCCTCGAACTTCTCTCGGGTAATTCGCAAAGCCACGAGCTTGCTTTCCGCGATGATGGTGGCCTAGCAGCCAGCAGGATAGCAGCCGCGTTTTCCGCTCTCAGACCCAAGGGACGATCTGCATCCAGGGAGCAAGTCGTGGCTCATCCCGAAGAAGGGCATTCTCTCCGAAATAATCTCCACCCTGCCGCCCCGTGCAAAAGGACAAGAGCCGCAAAAAAGAAAGCCGTCGGAGCGGCCTTGAGAGTCGCCACCTGCTTCTTGCCATCCTCGTTTTCCAAGTGGACACTGGCTTCCCCCGTCCGAACCACATAGAAGGCATCGCCGTTGTCACCCTGACGGAAACAAGGCCCTGCATTTTTGATTGGCACACTCCCATGCTCTGCGTGTGGAAGCCGCCTGCTGGATGATCTTGTGGCCAGGCTCGAAGATGCAAACCTCGGGGACTCAATCCCAGCTCTTGACGCCCCGTGCGCCACTCTAGGAGCGGAGACCCCGGCCTCGCAAGCTTCTGCCACAATGGGGTGCTCATCTTTGGGCAAGCGCTTCATGAGCGGGACTTCCGAAAGGAACTTCATTCGCGCATGGTATTCCTGCAGCAACGCTCTGCCAGTCTTCCTCTCTTGAACTCAAGTCGCAAGAGCGAGTGCTCCTTGTTCTCAAGCTGCGCCGCCTGCAGCACAAAGCTGTCGAGGAGATCTCTTTCCGGGAGGCCGTCTGCCCCGTCTGCCCGCCTTCTTGTCTGCGTTGCGGGAAGCGGTGGCGGAGACCACCTCTTCCGGTGGCTCCGGCTCGATGGGCGCGCTCGTCCCGCAGCCCATCGCGGCGGCTGCGGCTGCGCGCAAAACCAAACCCCACTACAGTAGAAAAGGGTGACCCACCAGCTGCCCAAAAGCCCAGCAGAAATGGCGCAGAAACTCCACGGGCCTAACCGGCCTAACTTACAAACTTGCGAGCTGTGCGCGGCAAGTGGAGTGGACGTGTGATTCAATGGGTGCTGTGCGGCTTGATCCTCACAAAAACGCATTGCAGCAATGGAGGACAAAGCCAGCGCCCCGAGCGTCACCCCAGCCATGCAACAAGAAACTTCCCTCCCTCCCTCTGCGCCCTGCGGAGCCTGGGCCAGGACGCACATCCGTGTTGGGCTTGGGCGTCCAGGTCCCGATGTCGTGCCTCGGACGGCCGCACGGACGGCCGAGCCGCACACGGCCGCACGTCCTGGTCCTGGGGGACTCGGAGCTATCGGTTCTGGGCTCTAGGCGGGAGCTGCGAGCGATCCTCGGTCTCCGTCTAGGCTCTCAACGCTCTCACTCCGAGTCGCCGCCGCAAAGGCCTTGCCAAAGACGGACCACTTCGGAGGCCAAGCCTGCCACACAAAGATCGCAGACATTTGGAGGCGAACCCCTCAAAGATGCCAGCAGCGCATGGAGGGGATTCTCGCCGCCGAAGGAGGAGGGCAGCTTGTTCCTCACGCCAGGTCCGCACGCGAGCTCCGCACGCGAGCCGAAGCATCCCGGCGGCACGGCCCCTCACTCTACAAGGCCCTGGCTCGATCTCGATGACTTCCGGCGGATCCTGAGCCAAGCAAGGTCGCCTCAGCCAGGCAAAGACGAAGGGAGCACCAAAAGAAAACACGAATCGGCGAGGCTGCGGCCCACTGGATCTCGCTTGGGACCACTTCGGGCTTGTAAACCTTGCAATCCGCCACACTCCTCTGGCTGCGGCTGCGGGGTTTAAGCCGATGAAGGCCGTTGCACGCCGTTGCGGCCACAGCGATCCACAGCACCGTACCTGTGCAAGGACCGACAGGGCCGATGGAGAAGCACGGCTTCAAAGGGCACTCTCCCGGATCCGGAGCACGGGGCCTCTGGCAGCAGCAGAAAGGTTCGTTTCGGTGGCAGAGCTTCACTAAGGCTCTGACTGAAGCGACCGGGAAGCTGGGGTCCAAGTTCCCAGCCTCGCCAATCCGCAATCGCACACAGCCACCCCGGTGAATCGGATTCACAAGCCGCTGAGGCCAAGGCATCAAATCCAGATTTCTCCTTCGAAATTCAAGAAGCTCAAGCACCGCACACAGGCATCTGTTGCAAATGACAGAGCGTCCTGTCAGGCGACATCATGCTCCAAACCGGCTTCTTCCGCAAATGCACGTCATCCCTCCAAACCTCGGAGAGAAACACCAAGCGAAAGGCACAAAAAAAAGGGGGGTGAAGGACGACTCCGGGCCACCGGACGTATTGCCCCGGAGCCGGGGTCGTGTCGTGTTTGCCCCGCAGGTTTGGAGCGCTGCAGGTCGCCGGGCTGTCCTGCCATCACTCTCCTTGCTTGGCTGCTTTTCTTTCGCCTCTCCGAGCCGGCGAGCCGCCGGTGCCTTCTCGAGCCCGTGTCCTTGCTTACCTTATCAAAGCTACTACCAACAACGTTCTCTCCGTATCTGTGGGGCCAAGGCTGCCAGCTTCAGGCCGTCGCTGATCTGCACGGGTACAGAAACAGCTGGATCAGACATGGCGAGACGAGAACGCTGCTGACACGCATCAGAACTCCTTGTTGCACTGGTGCAAAGCTCTGCTTGCACTGGCGCGTGCTCTGCAGCTGATGCAGAATCTGCCGCTCTTCCCCCCTTGGGTTTTGGGGGCTCCGTCGATTCGCTCCTGGGCCGGCCTTAGCCTCTCGGGCCGTGCCCCTCAAGCGGGAGCTCTAGTCTTACCGCTCTTTCTGAAGCTCCTCATTGGTTTCTTTGTGCCAAAAACATGAGCATGTGGACAATGTGGAGAATAGAAATTGGTTGAAAATCTTCACATTCCATGGGCGTGGGGTCCCTTCAGTTTCACACACACGTACAGCAAAGATGGCACAGGCTTTTTTGGCGAGAGTATGCAACAAAATGCACAGCATAGTGCACAGCATAGTGTGACAGTGGCCGTACCGACACATGGTCGGATCTTCGCTCGAATGCCAGGGTGTATTGCACACGCGCTGTTCTGTTTGTTCACATGCCCGTGTCGCTTGCTCACACATGTGCGAACCTGAGGTGCAGGTGGTCATGTACACGTCATGGCGAAAGACGGCACACGGTGGGCAGTATTGCTGCTTTACCACCAATCAGGATCTTAACATGAAGCTTGAGTCGGTGCTGGAGCGATGCCACGACAGTGCTGGACGACAGCTGCTTTAGCTGCCGGCTGCCACTCTGCCAGAATGCACTTTGTAGTTGCTTGGTTTGCTCTGCCAGTCGGTCGTTGGTTCTTCCCGTCACAAAGATATGTTTGCAGAACTTCTTTTCATGCATTTCTTCCTACGGAACGTGCATGTGGCACCGGCCATGATGCTTTGCGGTAAAATGCTGTTACACTGAACAAGACGCCTTACACCTGTCTGGGGTGTGTGCTGTTTTAAGTTGCCCAAAGTGCACATAGAGTCGTATGGTCACTTGCGAAGGCGTCATCCTAATGCTCCTCATCTTGTCGTACCACAACGACCAGGGCGAAGCCGCAAAGGGCCCCGATGTCAAGTCTCCAACGCGATGGCATTGGCAGGCATGTTGTTGCACATGCTTACCGCTGCAAACCGATGCAGGCGAGGAGCCCTACAGCACAGTTACACCGGTTGCCTGCAAGTGCCCAGCTCCGACCAATGCCCCATGCTGTCATGCAGAGTCTCTCAATGTTAAAACCGGAGCGATCGCCGTCATGGGAAAATTGATGGCAACCCATCTGTGCCTTTGTTGCACTCTGCGCTAGTGTCAAGTTGTTTGCAAGACATGTTGTCTTGCGTTTTGCTGGCAAGGCGCGCTGTCCCAGGAGCATCCTGCAATGGTCATGTGTGCGTGCGCGCACAACACAGACAGACAGACAGATAGACGGACAGACAGACAGACAGACAGACAGACTGACTGACTGACAATGGTCATGTGTGCGTGCGCGCACAACACAGACAGACAGACAGATAGACGGACAGACAGACAGACAGACAGACAGACAGACTGACTGACTGACTGACTGACTGACAGGCTCACAGGCTGACAGAGTACAGACAGACATACACAGAGACACAGACATGGCGCACGTTCATGGTCACAGCTCCTTCCCCCTGATGTGCGCCAATCTGGGATTCATACTCAAAGACCTCCGTGCATCCAACATTTGTTCAAGAACACTTGGCATTACCGAATAACAGCCTTTCTTGTTTCTCGCTTTCCCTTCCTTGTGTATTCACAGAAGGAACTTTGAAGTGATGGATCCATTTGCACTCACACTCTGTGTCCAGTCTTGTTCATGTTCTTTTGCTCATCTGTGTCCTGTACCCTCGTTCCTCCCTCTCTCTTAGACTACTTCTCTCCATGCAAACGCAGAAAACCATTTACAATACTCTGCATACGTCCACAGGATGGAGCATTCTCCAAACAACCACATTCAGATGAGTGCCTGCGCTTTGGGCGTAATCTTCAACGAGCAGGAGTCCTGCCGCTGCCACGCTGTGCGCAGTCAACACCTCTTCATTGACGAAAAACATGCCTGTGCCGTCTTTGGTGTCTTGCGTTCCCTTCGTTTTCGAAACCTTGCTTTCAGTGCTGGACATATTGTGCACACGCAGCAGCAACACTGAGTCGGTGACATTCGTAGATACACGCCCCATGCAGGTGACACAGCTTGCTCTAAACGCAACACTGGCCTCTTGACAGGTGTTTACACCAACGATCTTCGGTACACGACATTTTGCAGAAACACCTAAGACCGAGCATGGTGGCACTGTTTTCAATCGCTTGCATAGTCTCCCAGCTGTGTCGGGCCAACATCATTGAGAACACATTGGATCTTCACAACGTGCAACCAGCATCTACCAACACAATGGCGAGACCAGCGTCCCTCTTCCAACAAGCTATTGGGAAGCACATGTACACTTGTAGGGGCAACACACACAAGTCACATGGGAGCGTGCGTGGAATTGTCACGGGCAACAAGTTCCGCCGCTTGGCCGCTTGGTCTCTAAAGCACTCGCCTGGGAGTGGGCCGACTTTTGCGCCTGCAAGAAAGTGCCGCTGCTACGTGGGTCGTTGTCTCGTGAACGCAGTGCACCGTCTCTTATGTTGTGAGATCTTCTAAAGCGAGCTGCAAAGGGAGGGTTGCTCCCGGATCACAAGTGATCGCAATTGAGGATGTGGTCGCAGACTTTTAGTGTGGGAGATGTTCGCCGATCAAGGCGTCTTTCTCTTCAAGTGATGACTTAGGGGCGGGTACCGCGATGGCCTCAGAACTCTTTTCGAGGAACACGATGCCGTGCTGGATGCATGGGTACGGTCGGTGCGGTCACAGCTCGGGCGAAGACCAAACAATCTGGAAGATGAACAAGCAGCTTTGGTGAAGGGCTTGCTGCCAGTTGCTGAACAATTGTTCCCGTTTCAAGCGCTTTCGGAAGCTGGACAGATGCGAGGGAGCGACCCGTGAGCGCCAGCTTGCACGGTGGTACTTCGCTTGTTCGGCCTGGACAGGAGCCGTGCTCATCGGTGTGCTTCTATGGGTTCTGCCAATGTCCGGTCGTCATTCCTTGGGCAGGACGGTAGAGCCCGGTAGAGCTCCTCGGCAGTGAGCGGCCTCCTCGCCTGCAACCTATCCCAAATGACCATGCTGGGGAGAGATTCCCGCCCAGTTGTGCTTCAGAAGACAGCATCTCCCAAGTCAGCTGATGGCTCTTCCGTGAAACTGTTCCTAGCTTTGGGTTCACTAGTGCAATTCAATGAATGTCCAGGAGTGTCTGCAATGAAGAATAGCTTCGGAGCTGTGACAAGCATCTCCTGGGTGGATGTGACTGTCACTCTTTCAAGAGGGGCGCGTGTGGAAAAAGTGCGGCCCGATGATTTGTGCTCACCTCGCTAGACGAAGTGCCCGAAGGACAGGCAGAGCCAGAGCGCAATCGGCTGGAGGAGTTGATGTTGATTCACGTTCCCACTAGCTTGAAACAGACCGCCGTGCAGCCAGCGCCAGACCCACCACCACACTAGGCTCCGCTTATAGAGGGCACTCAAGCGCAACACCAAGCCAAGTCCATCAAGGAACTACTGGTATTGTCGCATTAGAAAGCGAGCTTGCAGCCGACTTGGGCGAGGTCGTTCTGGGGTGCCGTTGGCAGGCCCGAACCATTGGAACGGAAGGGTGTGGGCTCGTCGCCTCCGCGAGTCAAAAAGTTGAAAGAGTTGGTGGAATTGTCAATCGCCGGTGAGCTCGCCCACACCACGAGCGCCTTCCGCGCCCAAGGCGAGCATCCGTGGCCGGAAGAAGCAGGTTTGGACACTTGGGATGCTGTGCTTTCACCAGATCTGAAAAAAGCTGGACCAGAAATTTACACGTCGATGAAATCAGCTAGCGTACATCGCGTACGGTGTTGGATCAATAGCACGACCAGCGACAGCAGCCCCAGTACGTGGAGCTGTTTGATCTTGTGTCCTTCGTGGGTTTCAAGCGCAAGGACGCGGGGCACACCAGCTCAAGCACTCAGCATGATTGGGCAGTGCGACGGTTGCGAAATCGCATTAAGGAGATTCGCCTCTCGGATTCACGAGAAGAGGACGGGTGACAAGGATGCGGCTCAATCGATGTTAGCAGTGAAGCCGTGGTCGTTCGCCAGTGACATTGCGCCCTCGTGGCTGGTCACAGAAGCTTCAACATACAGTCAGAGCGAGTACAAGCGCAAGGAGACAGCTCGAGCTCAGTGGACAAAGTCCACCAAAGGCAAAGGCAAGAAAGGAACGGACAAGGGAAAAAAGAGCACGTCGGACAACAGGCTTGAGTCCCTTAGAGTTGACGGGAAAGCAGCTTCGCGAGGAGCAAGGGGAAACGCCGGGGCCAGCAAACGCTCCTTTGCAAGGCGTGCCGCCAAACCATGATTATGAGCTCCTCCAGTGCTATTTTGGGCGTGATGCAGCAAGCTTTCCTTTGCGTCTACCTTCATGCCCGCCCGAGCCTGAGGGCCGCTCTCGTCGCTTGCAGCAACGACGAGCTTCAAAGCTCGCTTTGTCGAAAATTTTGTGCAGGTGGGTGGAATTTCGTAACTTTTTGTGCAGCAGCAAATGGCACGGGTCTTAGAGGCACTTCTTCTCCGCCAGCTTTGGCGCAAGGCCAAGCTTGAGCGTGAGTGCCGCCGCCAGTATCGCAGTATCGCGCTGATGCAGGGGCAGGCGGCCGCAGTGCAGCCGCCGAGCTTGTGAAGAATGCTCGATTTCAAGACGATTATTGTTGGATTTTGAAGCCCCCATCGCAGGCGCCCTTGTTTGCTTCACATGCAGACGGGATTGCCCCAAATGGAAGCGGATTTTTGTGCAAAGGAGGCTAATTGCATTGATTGGACCCTAAATCACGCGGGATCCAGAGCGAATTAGAGCACTTGTGTAGCTTTGCAGGGTTACGACGAGTATGTCAAGTATTTTTCATCGTCAAGATTTACCCCAGAACATGTGGACATGAAGAAAGCTTCCCGATGTCCCGGCGCAAGCTTTTGATGTCTTGTTCTTCTTAATTACTTGCTGACAGATGTGGAGCAGCGCTCCCGGCTCGGGATGGCGGGTGCAGGAGCGCTGTCCCGTATGTTTCTCAGAGGAGAGGATCTTTTTATTTTTCGAGACCTTTCTCTCTGCCGTAGTCCTGTCTCAGTCTGCTCCTACTTTCTTTTTTTTTTTTTTCGGCGCACCTTTTTCCGACTGGTCCG
>CAJNJA010008170.1:251-15629 GCA_905231915.1 Symbiodinium necroappetens
AGGTAGGCTGAGCAGTGAGAGCTTGAGCACCAGAGTATCCCTGCGAACTGGTTTAGGGTTTAGGGTTTCGCCCTAAGCCCTAATCCCCTAAACCCCAAACCATAGTAGAGTTTCTGTATCCCCCGGGCCCTGAGGCTCCTCCCAGGTGTATCGCAAAATGGCTGCGAAAACACGGGCGGGCGAGGAAGGAACGAAGTATGGGTTAGGGATTCGGGAACGCGTCAGACACAAATCCTAAACCCGAGGCAGGACACAGCTTGACTGCACTCCTTTTCACCCTGAGCCAGATACATCTGTAATGGCTTTTATACACGATCAGATAACATACTTGACGTGGGGAAACATCGTATTTTCACAACTGTCAGTCCCTAAACTTGTGGAATCTGGTGGCGGCTTCTACCAGCATGCAGGTCTGCAGCAGAGGCTCTTGCAACAACAAGGGCCCGTTCCCGTGCAGGGATTAGGGTGACAAGCTTCCAATCCACTATGGAGCCCATGGTGACTGTAGCCTTAGGAGGACATGAAACAAGCGGGTCCTGTTATGCTTTCGCTAGCAAGTTCAGTGGAGTTGATATTGGGTTTCCTGCAGCTGCTGCATCTCCTTCTCCTGCTACCCGGACAAAGGCCGTGAGGAAGAAGTGGTTCAGGGTTCGCGGGTTTAGGGTCTAGTGTGTGAGTTCCATGGCTCTGAATCTAGGATTGAATCATTGCGTGTAGTTTTCAGAATCCAAAGGTTCGATTCTCTTTCGTGCAAGGCAGGCAAGGCTTCACGAGACACAGAAGAAGGAACCCCTATGGCCTAGGGACCATCATAAGGGGGGCCTGAAGAGTTATCAATGCTAGCCCTTGCAACAATAAGGCCCCGTACACCCTAAACCCTAAAACATTAAACACCAAACCCTAAACCCCAAAAACCTAAACCCTAAAGCAACCCACCAACCTAACCGGCCCTAATCTGCAAGTTCCAAAACAGACCGTATTCGGATCTCGCCAGGATCGCCTCAACAAGGCCGACTTCCGCACGCTTGCAGCTCAACTCCTCCTCGGCCTCCCTGAGCGCGCCCTTTCTTGGAGTCGAGCTTCCAGGGCTCTGTGTTTTTATTTTTTTTCGGGCTTTCGGGCCTTGGGGTTTTAGGGTAGTCGTAGTAGTACTGGTGGTAGTTTGCTTCTTCATTTTCTAAATTCTTAGTAGTAGTAGTAGGAGCGGTAGTTGTAGTGGTAGCGCTAGTGGTAGTTGCAGTGCTTTGCTGATCCCAGAAACAGGGATGCACAAACTTTGCAGATTACACATAGGCCCCTAGGTAGTTCCTTTTTCTGATTTATATTTAGAATCCTATAAGCTAGTCCCAAAAGTACACTACTTAGGGGCCTATGGGTACACAAGAGAAGCATAACCCTAAACCCTAAACCCCAAGAGAAGCATGGCCCTAAACCCTAAACCAAGCATGGCCTGGCTCTGTCGAACCAGGGCGAGCTCTGATGCCACGGCAGCATGAAGCGAGGACTCTTCTGCATGGCAGGCCTGCGGCGGCTGAGGCTTCAGGCTTCAAACCCTAAACCGAAACTCTAAACCCCTAAACCCTTAAACCCTAACCCCCAAACCCCTAAACCCTAAACCCTCTTAGGGGTTTAAGGGTCGGGTTAGGGATGGACGGTTCAGGGGTTTGGAGATTCGTACTCAGGAGAAATGGAGCTTAGTTCAGGGTTTAGGGTACAAGGTTCAGAGCTAAGGGTTGACCCCGAAAATCAGAGGAAGGTAGCCAATCCAAAACTACCGAGCTGAAATCTAGGGCATTCCTTTTTCGATTTTTTTTCGTTTCCTATAGCCCCCTGACTCCTAGCATAGCATGTCCCAGCCTCTGCTCGCTGCCGCTGACAGCGAAGAGCATGCTCCTGCTCGATGCTATGTTTCCGGTGGTTCGGGTTCACCGCTAAAGGTTACGAGGGCCACTGCGAGGCAACAAAGACGAGCTTCGTACACGTGTGGGGCTTCTCAGGCTCGTATAAGCTTAAATTACAGTCGAGGGACAGAGCTTCTACGTGTTTCGAGTCTTGGGCTTTGGGCTTTAGGCATCCAATTAGTGAAGGGTGGCCCTCACACCTGAGCTATCGTAGCAATCGTAGCAGACGCCACCATGGGCCCGACACTCGCATGCAGTAACGCAGCACAAACCGTGGCTTTATTGGCCATTTCCAAACCTTAGTGTCTCTAAACCCTAAAGCCTAAACCGTGCCAAGGAAAGAAAGCATCTGCAACTAGGACTACGACCTCTCAGACCTGACCCACCCCCTTTACTTCTACCCTCACCCAACCCCCGCCCCCCCCCCCAGTCGGGCTCGAAGACAACCACACAAATCGGAGTCAGCATCTTCGTTGTGCCAAACATGATCTGAAGACCTTGCTAAAACCCTAAACCGCACGTCCTAAAGCCTTGTAGTCCCAAATGCCGAGCCTTTACATCACCTTAAACCCGAGATTCTAACACCTCAAGTTATCAAACCCTAAACCACATCGTCCTCAACCCTGCAAACGATTCGCCCGTTTATGAGAGAATTGGCATAGTAGTATCCCCTTCCAATTTTGTCAACTATCATTGTAGCTGCTACCCACACCGAAACCCTATTGTAACTCTTAAGGCCCCTAGGCTGCAGCCCTAAAACATTGGCACAACCCCAATATAGCCCTATCTAGGAAGCCTTGGAGAAAACGTTCAAGGAACACTTGTAGAAACACTAGAGAGGAACTCTTATAAAGACTCCCCAGAGGAACCCTGATAGAAACCCGGTTCCAGCCATTAAGGACCCCAAACCTACATTACCTTACGCGTCTCCAGTTTGCGAGCGGCAATACAGGAAAACCTTTAGAAGTATGTAGGGCCATATACACCGAAAAAGTTCAAAGTCTAAAAACCCCTGGGCCCGAAAGCCGAAACTTAAGCCCTAAATCCTAACCTAAACCCTAAACCTTAAAACCCTGAACCCTAAAAACCTCAATCCCTAAAACCCTCAACCCTAAAGCCCACAAAAGGCGAAAGGTTATCTACTCTCCTACCAAGTTACACAGCAGAAAGCCTCTGATTCGGCTTTTGCCAGGGCAGCGCTGAAAGACTCCTCATGAGGGTTTAGGTTAAGGTTTTGGGTTTAGGGTTTAGGGTTTGGGGTTTAGACTTGAAAAAGACTCTAGATCTCTTTTGCGGCAATCGGGTGCTGTTAGGACACCGGGTTGTTCCGCACGCACCACCACGCAGGGCGCGTGTTGTGGCGTGTGCTGATGCTGGTTCAACGTGCTTGCCCAAACCGCCTTCCCAAATCTCGAGCTTAGCGGACTTAGGCTTTGTATTTAAAGCCACGCAAACGCTGCAGAATATGGCTCGTAAGATCCGAGGGTTGCTGCGACTGGTTGAATACGTTGCTTGCAGACTCTGCAGGCTCGTATGCTGAATGCTGGGTTCTGATTCCGGTACATAGGATCTGCAAGCTTATATGCTGGGTTCTGGATCAAGCACCAGAATATACCCCCGCTCTCGAAGACTCTCAGCCTGTTCAGTTGGGATCTGTTCTAGTCGTCTGCACTCTTTTCAATATGAAAAGCATGCTTGAAATATGTTTCCGTCCTTTTCGGTTGTCAAAGTTTGTTGCCTTAGAAGTAGCTAAGTCTTCCACAGCTTGTAAAGACTTGTGAACAAGATGTCAAAGTATGTGTCGCTAGTTACTAAAGTCTCACATGGCTGTTGTTGCCTTGTATTGGCATCTTTTGTAAGAGCTTCGTTTCACTTGCCTAATATAGGGGCCGTAATTAATAGTTAGAATAAGGTTTTGGGTGACCCTACCAGACACCCCAAACACGAAACCCTTTGAATCCTATAATCCTAAACCCGAAACCCTGAATCCTAATAGCCCAGCCGCGAGCAAACTCCGAGAGCCATGTTCACCCCCTTCCCCTCCACGGCCTGCAGCGCCCGCGTCTCATTGGCAAGGGCCCGGCGACGTTTAGCGAAGTGCTGTTCGGCGGAAGCTGCCGCCGCGGCCTCAAAGGGCAGGGTACCCATAAACCCCTAAGTAGTTCCTTTTTGTGGATTATGTTTGGAATCCTATAAGGTAATCCCAAAAAGGAACTACTTAGGGGCCTATGGGTAGAGCAGGCATGGGATGGTCAAAAGAACTCTTGTCGCCGCGAACTTTGAAATACACGTGCTTCTATCAGACAGTGTACAAAAGCAAACAACAGTCCGTAACCTGAACTCTTTTATGAAAAAAAGTCCTGCGACATGCTGGGCCACCAAAAACTAGCCCCGGCACCCTGAACCATACTAAAACCCATTAAATACCATCCCTTTCAAAACAGCTAAAGGAGCCCCGCCAAGGTTCCTTAAACCCTAGAGTACCTGAACTTGACCCGGAAACCACTAAAGGTTGATCCCCAACTTAGCCCCTACCGACCCTAAACACTAAACCCCAAGCTCTAAACCCTCAACACGTTAAACGCATTAACAGCGGCCTCTTCCGACCGGCGGGCCTTGCTCTGGCGAGCGAGGGCCTTTAAACATAATTCAGCGCTGTTGAGTCAAGTGTGTGTACGGTATACATTATTACTCCTGATATATAATAGAAGGTAAATAAACGAATATATGTGTATATGTCGATATAGACCTTGGACAGATGTCCATGCGCGTTGAAGGAGTTGGGTTTGGGATTTAAGCTTTGAGGGTTTGGCGTCGGAAGGCTGAGGGTTTAGGATTCACAGCCTCTAAAGATTGGGGTTTAGGGTTTAGGGTTTAAGATCTAGGGTTTTTTTGGACTTGCCGGGCCAGGCTGGGTTGGCCTTCATAGACTATTGAAAATGTTAGAGTACCCTTCGACAACTTTTGCACATGTTTCAATCACCCACAAGTGGGTGTCTGACATGTCCAGACAGCAAGATGTGCTGGGGCTCAGGGATTCATGAGACCCAGGATTGAAGAGTTGCACTTCAAATTCTGAACGGTTTGAGGCTTTAGGCCACAGGGGCTTTGGGCTTGGAGGTGTGGCAGTTTGCAGCTTCGCGGCACCAGAGCGTCATGTTCTGGGAGGTTTTGGCTTCGAAAGGAAGGTTCAGGCTGCGAGATTCAGGCTTCATGCGGCTTTTGTGTTATTGGGTTGCGGGCTTAATCGTGGGGCTCTTTGTGTAAGGGCTGCGGCTGGCGCAGGCCGTTGTTGATCCTTCAGTGTTTTGGCATTTGTAGAGGCTCTCCCCACGCTTGGGAAATCCCTAAACCCTAAACCCTAAACATGATCCGTGGTTCCAACAAAAGACACCGCAAGGAGTTGCTGGAGGATGCTTGAGCTGCATGCCTGCTAGGACTGAAAACAACATGTTCACGGGCGCTGAAGCAATTCTGGGGTATAGGACTGAGGGCCGTTCGTGTGCGCGGAAGGACCTTACTTCCTCACTGCAGCACCCAGAAGGTTCACCTTTTGTTTTTTTTTCGGGGGAACACTCGCCGCACGAAACCCAATCCATGTATATAATACAGTACCATAATATATGTTATGTACACTGGTCTTACAGTTCATAAATCGGAACACGTCTAAGGCCAAAGCATGACATGTACAGGTGCATCGCTGCAGTGGAACCAATACATGCAACACTACTCATCAAGTCGAAGACCCTAGCCAAACCTAAACCCTATACCTAAACCCTATAGAAACCCTAGCCAAACCTCAAACCTGTCTGGCCTAGTGGGCCAGTAGCCGGACAATAGTACGGGTATCCTGTGCCGTGCCCAGGGTTTAAAGAACGCCGAGAGCCCAACAAGGGGCACGGGGACCGTACTCAAAGCCTCTAGTGACACACTTCCCATGCAAGTGCTGCCCTAAACCCTAAACGTCCTAAACCCTAACAAGACTCCCAAGCCCTAAGCCCCCAACCCTGAACCCCAAAAAGCAGGGAGGCCCTTAATCCGTGAAGCCTCCAGCTCATCAGTTTGCATCGCAATTTCGGACTCCAGCCGCTGCCTGGTATACGAGCTCCAGCTACCTAAATTTAGGGCTTATAGGGCCGAAGTGCATACCCCATTGAATCTCTGGATAGTTCTACTCTACCCCAACCCCCCGATTCTAGCTTTTTCGGCCTTATAACCTAAACCCTAAACCCCTTAGAATAATAACCTTAAGCCCTAAACCCTGAACCCTGAACCGACCCTTTCGACTCTATCCCCCGAAACCGATTCGACTCTCAGCCCATTCCAGCCCTTCAAGCACCCGCAAACCGCATCATCCCCAAAGGCTCCATGTACCTATGTAACATATACATATAGGCCTTCAAGTATCTATTTACCTATATATATATGCATATATATTTAGATATATAGGAACCCTTTGAGGCCCAAGTATCTTCACTATAAAGTGTACATGGAGCCTTTGGGAGCTCCGGCCTCATCTCTCCGACTCTTGCCTTCTGACTCTCTGCCGCTGTCTCCGCGGTGCGGATGGCTCTGCGATGGCGCTCGATGAGCTCCTCCTGGGTTACGTTATAGACTAACTAGACTTATAGACTATAGGGAAGAGGAATAGAGGAAACATGCTCCTAAGTTTATAAACTTTATAGGCTTCTACATTAGAGTTCGCAGTTCGTGGAACTACATTTTCTGCCCGTTCCAGGCATGTCTTGAGCTTTTACGAACGGTGGAATAAATTCAACAGAGCAATTCTGTAGACTCCCCTAAACCTTACACCCGATTGATACCGGTGCCAATGCTACCTTAAGAGTCCAATTACCTAGGTCGTATATGCACGTAACAGCATACTCACAACTCCTTTTACGTTCTTCTTGAGGGTGCGATCGGGGCTAAGCGTTCTGGTTGGTTGAGGGCCAGCCGTTCAAAGGGTTTAATATAAAAGGGTTTAATATAGGGCCCTTCACTGAATACAGTAGTGCTTGGGGGGGTAAATCATACTCTAATTAGTCAATCAGGGACTCACATTGAATTAAGCTTCTATGCCATACATAAGGGTTCCGATCAGTCCTCTCCCTCGAGTCTTGATGTCGAGTTTGCGGCAGCCTCCTGCGCATGGATTCTCAAGATGGCGGGCGTAGAATTCATGAGCTTCGGGGTTTATCACCTTCTTGCTCACTGATGAGCATCGAGCTCGCAGAGGTTTAAGGTAAAAGTTCAGGGTTTGGGCCCTAAACTTTAAGGACAAGCTGGTTGGCAGTGTTCCAGGTCAAGGTTGAATGTGCGGATGGCAGTGAAAGGAATTGAAACTCGTGCTATGCAGTTGATGCGAGTTGATCTTTCCCCTGTGTCCGGGTCCACTATGCGGCGTTAGGGTTGTAGCCCTAAAAATATACGGAATCCTGATCTTGCGCATGAAAGATGAAAATACAACTGCTCTACAGTAGAAACCGGTTTGGACGTCTTGAACTACAGTATCCTCAGTAGACTCACCGTTCATGTGAAAAAAGCCCACTATATGCAAGCAACCTTCCGCACTGAGTCTGCTCGGGTTGCTGATGTCGGAACTCCATAACTGAAAGACGCAAATCCGAAAGGTAGATGTAGACATGAAGATTGAATGTTCCAGGTATGGTGTTCGCTCTTGGCATGTGTTTTGTGGCAGTACGTCAGGTGTTTAAGGGTTACCGTCTAATTCGTATCATCACAAAGCGTTCACACCCAAGATATTCATGCGGATCTGTTCAGCTTCTCCTCCCGCAAACGCCGAAGCACATCTGACTCTTCTCCCTCTTCCCGACATCTGCGCACGAGCGGGGGTTGTTCCAGAGCCCGCATACACTAACCCTAAACCCTAAAACCTAAGCCCTAAGCCCTCAACCCTAAAACCCTAAGCCCTCAACCCTAAACCCTAAAACCCTAAACCCTAAAACTCTAAAACCCTAAAATCAACCGTAAATTGCATGACTGGAAGGCTTGAGCTTCCAGAACCCCAACCGTCGGGTCCCAAATTACGGTTCTGTCGCTGCTTCTGGGGGTTTAGGGTTGACGGTTTACGGTTTAGGGTTACGGTTTAGGGGCTAGGAGGTAGGGTTTACGGTTTACGGTTAGGGTTAGGGCTTAGGGTTTTGGGTTACGGTTTGGGGTTTAGGGTGTAGGGTTTCGGTTTTAGGGTTTAGGGTGTCGGGTTAGTAGGGTTTTGCACAGAAGACCCGTGGTGGTAGGGTATCATTCGTTGCAGGGTCCTACTGTTGAGGTATGGCATGGTATGGCAGAAAGGGCCTTTGGACCGCTTTCAGAGGACGCTTTGCCGTTCAGAAGAAAAACTGAAAGTTCGGCTTTTAGGTTCCAGATTCTGCCCAAACAGCTGTCTGACTTGACTTGTTTGCTGCAGTCTCTCTGTCGAGCTGCTGCTGAAGTCTTGAAATGCTCAACATCGTGGATCAGAGCGAGCTTCTGCATAAGCACTACTGGTGGCAAGATAACCAGATGCAACCACACATTATGTCAAGGGCCAGCGCCCTGGCTAGAAGAACCGTGGGAGTAGTCTCGCAGGTCGAGTGCTAAGTTTTTGCCGCCCTCGATTTTGCAAAGCTGCCTTAAAGGAAGCCTTTAGATCCCTTAGAGGAAGCCCTCATAGATCCCTCAGAGGGGGCCTTCAAATAACACGCCCTGGCTCAAAATCTTGGGAAGGCGACTTCCGGTCATGTGACTCAGCTTTGGTTCTAAATGTCTCTACGAGAATAATGATGCGACGCTACGCTACTCGACCCTGCTCTGTTTGACAATGTGAAGCATAACCTCTTTGTACACAGACAGACATATGTATGGACATTGAACTGACGTACTTGCGTAGTGAATCTCAAGCCCATTGTCCTCTGTGCATGCATGCATCAGGCTGATTATGAACCCTACCCCCCCGAAACCCCGAAGCCAAAAAAGCCAACGGAAGCAAGCTGCATTCCCTACAGACTACCACCCAGCATCGAACCCGCATAAACTCACTTGGCAACTACCTTAGCCCCGAAACCCTTCTAACACTATGTAGTCTTAGGGTTTAGGGTTTAGGGTTCAGCCCGAAAGCCCTGCACCCTAAACTCCTGGATCAATGTAAAAAATAAGTGTTGCCTGGATCGCCACTCGTCACTGGCCTTCTGTCGGCCTCAGCTATGTGCGGTTTGAGGGCTTTGAACTTTGGATTTGAGGGTTTGGGGTTTAGGGCTTTAGGGCTTTAAGGGAGGTTTAGGGCCCAGGGTTTCAAGGTTAAGGACAACGGTCCGTTGTCACGAGGTTTGCGAGGCATTTGAACCCCAAACCCTAAACCGACTTGTGGAATCTTCCATCCCCAAACCCTAAAAACCTATATCGTACAGGTTCGAGGGCCGCCTCGATTCGTGGATCACGGTCGAGAAGGCAAAGGCACCCAACAACTCCAGGCACCCTCGACGTTTAGGGTATAGGCCAGTATAGGGTTACCTGTGGCCATGAAAACCTACTCTCTAAGAACTATATATGTACATATGTATATGTATGTATATGTATATGTGTATATATATATATATATGTATATATATATATATATATGTATATATATATATAGATAAAAGCCCCAATAAGGAGTTCTAATGGGAACAGGTAGGGGTTAGGGTCTAGGGCCAACAACAACACCGACAACCCTAAAACCACAATCCGCACCCTCAGTCCGGCGAACAACAATGACGTTAGGTCAGAATCCTAATACCCTATATAACCCCTTATATACCCCTTGTATAGTCTCAAAAAAATCCCAAAATAACCCCAAGGGTCCCTTTTAAGGGTCTCTCCTGTAGTCCCTTGACTGGTGTAAAGAGGATACGTCGGCCTGGGGAGTTACGGCTTCCGCCGAGAGGAAAGCAAGGTGATTACCAAATTCTGCGCCTCAAGCGGTAAAAAAAAAAACTAGGGTCCGGGGGCTATGCTTTTCGATAAATACATTAGGGACTGTAAAGCAAAAAAAATGACAATTATAGGGCTTAGGGCGAAGGATTTGAGAATACTTTCGGATTGCCAATTCTCGGAAAATGCACTCCCTGAAAATGATTCATAGGCCTGACGAAATTGCAAGAAGTTGGCTTGGTGTTAAGGGTTTAGGGTTTGGGGGTTGCAACACTGTGCTTGCACACGGTGCGTGCACACAGTGTAGGCAGATAAACAACATGTGCGTTGTCCTTGCTGAAGCCCAAACTCAGTACCAAGCCACCTGCAGCCCATGAAATGTCGACACTGGTTAAATTATGGGAGTTTTAAGGTGTAGGACCAGGTTGTGAACAATGCTTCTTAGAGTATTTCAGGTTGGGCATGTGCAGTCCTCGAGTGGCAGACATTTTTACGGTCTCTGCATTCTTCAGCAGCTTTGAAGCATCATGCATATACCGGTGTATGTCCACTCGACTGTTCTAGATGATATAAAAGTCTTATCAAACAAACATACTGACTACATCCTGTCATACCATCTTCGGAATGATGCGAGAAACATGCACAAGCCCGTGCTAAACACCATAACTATGCTTTGGATGACGTTTGCAGCGTTTCTGCGGATCCGAGTCATCAGAGGGTGCATGGATGCATGAAGTTTACGGGCTGGGTTCAGGGCTACAAAGCCGTCAACCACCTCCCTAAACCCTAAACCCTAAACCTTACATCCTAAACCCTAACCTCCTCGTAAAGCTGGCAGCATCTAAACGGAACTCCCCGGCTCCTCCAAAACAGTATGTAGCTTTGGCCCTGTCAAACCCTGGCCTACGGGACATAAGACCACAGCAAGTAATTTCATCACGAAAAGACACGTGTCGGGTAGAGTAGAAAAGACTTCATGAGCTCGGCGCTGGAAAGCTCCATCCGAACCTCCTCTGCCTGGTCGGCCAAAACACTCATCTCCTGGCAGACAGACCAGAAACTCATGTGGGGGCCTCGATAATTAGAACAGGCTCTTGCGGGCTTATTACTCTAGTCTACAATGAGGAGCCCTTGTTAAGTTAGGATATCTATTTATTGTTCGGTCCCCAGATTCAACTAGTGCAGACCCGAAGCAGTGGATCAACACCATCAATCCAAGCCATACACGTCCAAGAGCTGTTCCAGCAGCACCTCCGCACCGTTAGGGAGTTCTCTTTCTGAACGCTGTAGCTAAGCGAAGTTGTTTCTTCAACGGAACCCCTGATTAGTCTGACCATGTTTCGAAGCACCCAAGCACCAGAGTGGAAGGGTGTCAGTCATTCTTGTCAACGTGAGGCTGCTCATCCGGGACTTGCATTCAAAAAGCCCTACATGCCAAACCCTCGACCCCCAAACCTTAACGTCAATCAAATGCCTATAAGCCCAAAGCCCAAACCTGAAACCAAAAACAGCCTACATCAGCAGATTGTTGAAGCACTGCTTTTTCTCGGAAGTCAACTACCCCTGAGCCAATCAATCTCGTCAACAAAGTGTGCCTGAACAATAATATGTTTTAATCCCCAAATCTTGTAAATAAGCAGGCTAAAGCCACTAAGCCCTCATGGAACCATTGAAGTACCCTCATAGAGACCCGCAGAACACTTGAAAGTGCATGGACCTCTTGGGTCCTAAGCTTAGCCAGTAGGCTCGAAGGTGTTTGGGCTCTAGGGCTAGGGGTTGGGTTAAGGACGGTTTAGGACTCCCAGGGTTGGGGTGTGGGGTTCAGGGCTTTGGGTTTATAGGGGTTTAAGGGTTTAGGGTTTCCTAAACCCTAAACCCTAAACCTAAACCCTAATCCCTAAACCCTAAACCCCTAAAAGCCTTCATTCAGGGTTCTCCTCCTCTTCTTGCCAGACTTCCACCTGCCGCGCTGCGGCGGCGGCGGAGCGCTGGCGGAGTTGCGCGGACTCCGCAGCCAGGGCCTCTCCGGGAGCTTCCCCAGTGGAGTTTCAGGGTTTAGGGTTAGGGCTTACGGTTTAGGGTTTCTGGGTCTATAGGTTTGTATATAGGGTTTAGGGTTTAGGTTTAGGGTGTAGGGTTTAAGGTTTAGGGTTTAGGGTCACGAGGTTCGGGGATAGGTCCGCTGAAGTGGGACAATGTGCTTATACAGCCTATACTTGCTGAGATCCTTATGGCACTGTTGGGGTCTGGGGCCCAAGAAGAAAGCTGCTCTACGGGTGAGGGTGTACGGTTTCGGATTTTGGAGGTTCTGGGTCCACATGAAGGAATACTTTTCGGATAACTAGGATCTCAGGGCTGGTTTTAGGGATTAGGGTTAATAGGGTTTAATTAAGGTTTAATTAGGGTTGAGGGCTTAGCGGTCTAAGGTCCGGTGAAATGTTTGGCACAGGGTTGCGGTCCCACAACACATGCTGAACCCCTCAACCCTCGGACTTGATACACACACGCACAGCCCCACACAGACGAAGTAGTCGCAGATGTCAACCCACGCCAAATGAAACGGGTTTGTGCAGGTGGACTACTTTGACTACATTTGACTACTTTACAAGTGTCAGAAGTCCCGTCTCTTGTCTTCGTTCATGCCTCTGCCTGCACGGCTGAAGCCTTAGGACCTCATACCGGTTTGGGGTTCGGGAGTTCCGGGAGCGAGACATTAGTAAAAACCGTTTAGCTCTTGCATGTCTTGCAGCTAAACCCCTAAACCCTAAACCCCTAAACCCTAAACCCTATAGAATACCGCGAAGGCTAAAACTCACTCTGTTTCCAGTCTTCTCCCTCGGCTCCGCTGCTGCAACTTCATCTTAAGGCCTCTTACCCAAAGGGTCCTAAGTACCTACATGGTAGAATGTAGGGTTTCTATGTTAGGAGTTCTTATTATGACTTAGGGAAGTATTCCCCATAACAGTACTTAGGACCCTTTGGGTTATGGGACAGTCTTACCGGAAAGAACGAGCTTTTCAATACCGGAGTTGGGCTTCAACAGCTCGTGAGACGCCTGAGTAACAGCTCCGTCTGTGGCACCGGCAGCCACGCGCAGCGAAACTTTGAGAGTGCAATCAGGCCGCTATCATCGCTCAACGAGACATTGCATGCGACGCCCTTCAGCACGGGCAGATGCTTACCGTTACCTGTCGGCACCTGCATCCAACAGCATTTGAACCACTTGAACGTGGCAATTAACAGAAGCGGCCATCAGGGCAGTGATGCCGCTGGTGCCTGACACGTTCGTGTCGGCACCTGCATCCAACAGCAACCGAACCACTTCAACGTGGCCTGGTGCAGCAGCGCAGATCAGGGCAGTGTCGCCATCGGTGTTTGCCAAATTTTTGTCGGCACCTGCATCCAGCAGCAGACGAACCAATTCAACGTGGCCTCGTCCAGCAGCGCAAGTCAGGGCAGTGACGCCATTGTTGTCTGCCAAATTCTTGTCGGCACCTGCCTCCAACAGCAAAGTAACCACTTCCACGTGGCCTCGGCTAGAAGCTCGATCAGTGGGCGTCTGCCCCGTGTGTTGGCAATGTCCGGGTTTCGGGGCAGCTGCAGCAGCGTCTCAACCTGCAGGCAGGAGCTCCACCTAAACCCTAAACCCTAAACCCTCAGAGCTGCAGTCTTCTGGGAAGTCGATCCAAACCCGAGCTTCAGGGCTGCAGGTCGCAAGGGATGAAAAAGACATGTGTTTAGCTATGGGCTCCATAGTAGTCCTTGTTGTGGTTTATATTTAGGAACCTATAAGGTAATCCCAAAAAGGAACCACTATGGAGCCTATGGGTAGGCTTTGAGAGTATGGACCTCAGTTGCGGAGCCGCTGTCGGCGGCAGTCACTAGCTCGTCTGCTCGCGTCGGGGGCGCAGCGGAGTGTGTAAGCAGAACCAGCTCTAAGTCCATGGGCGTGTCCAGCTTGACAGAGTCGTCCATTGGAGTGCCACGAAGAAGCAGCCGTTGTCTAAATCGAGTCGGAAGACCGTGCAGCTGATGCAGATGCCGCTTCAATTCCTTCACGTCAGTCAGCTCCCCCACTGGTATCTTGCCCACCTCTTCCCCTGAGAGCATCCTGATGTGCAACATTGCGCTGGGGGACTGAGCGGCACCAGTGCTAGTCTCCGGATGGCAGCAGATCCTCCACGGCATGGACTTTTAAAAGTTAATGTCCTGCTATGATTCGTGTTCTAGCTCGTGGCTCCGAAAATCTGTCCTCCTTTTCTACTACGTCATGATGGCTTTTCGGACAAGCCCAGCTCTCAACCCACGCGACCCTCAAACCCCCAGACCTTAATCGTAGATCCGGTCTCCAAAAGAAACCCCTAAACCCCAAACAACAGTTACAAAGCTTCCTAAGACCCGAATCCTTCGAACCCTTCCTGCGTCGTAGACTCGCCCAAAAGCCCGGCAAAACCTTCCTAAGAGACTCGTGTTACACCCTCTAGCAAACCTTTTTTGAAGCTTCATAGAATCCCGGATATGTTATAGATCCTTTATGAAGCTCATGTAAATCCACCATAAAACCGATACCCTCAACCCTAAACCCACAAGCCTCTGTCTTTTCCGTGAGCTCCATAAGTAGCCTCTCGGCTATATCCCTGTCCTGGCGGCAGCTTTTGCTCTAAAGCTCCCAACGAAGCCTAATTTGCGGAGCTGAAGGGTTTAGAGGTTTAGGGTTTGGAGGTTTAGAGGTTTAGGGTTTAGGGTTTAGGGGTTTAGGGTTCTCTTCGTAGGGCTTAGGTTTAGGAGACGGGTTTTGGGTTTTGGGCTTACAAGGTTAAAGGTTGTTTAAGAGGTGTTGTGACATCAGTTGTGTTCTGTAAACCCTCTGTATAAAACTGGGTACACCTTATGTATACTAGCCATGACGCGCGAACCCTACTACATAAGGTAGGCTTCTATAGTGTGACAGCTTCTCTGTGCAAGTGGCTCGGCTTTGCAAGTTTATAAAGTGACCTAAACCCTAAACCCTTGGCAGGCTCGCGGTTTGTGTCTACCAGAGTCTCATGCTCTTCTGCTGGCTGACTACCTGACTACCACAGTGCTCGCAAACTCACCACAACAGCAACAACAGCATGATGACCATCCCTGTCATCCGGCCACCCTCTGCTTTCGCAGGACAAGCAGTATAGGGGCCTTGATAACTGGACTGGGGTTGGCGGGGTATATCATAGTATGAGTCTACAGGGATCCTATAAGGGGATAGTAGTACTAACCTCTCATAGTGCCCGTAACACCCAAGCCTGAAGCCCATGGATTCCAATCTTCTCCTGCGCAAGCTCGGCTCCCCCTTCCTCCCGGCGTCGAACTGCCGACTGCATGGCGGAGGCAAAGCTTTCTGCCTCCGCTTGGGCCTGGCGTGCAGGCTTTTGTTGGGGTCGGGGTTTGGATTCTAAACCCTGAACCCTAAACCCAAAACCCTAAACCCCCCTAGATCCCAAGCTCCAAACTTTCTAACTCCCTGGACAAGTCCCACGCCCCAAGGCTGGCTCAAAGCCCTACCAATAGGCTCCATTGTAGCTCCTTTTTG
>CAJNJA010008171.1:0-15628 GCA_905231915.1 Symbiodinium necroappetens
ACACTATCTTGCGGAGGACGCGGAGTACTTACAAGTGCATTTTACATGGCCTGGCTAGCGGAGGAATTAATCCACCGGAATAAAATTATACTACTATAATGTTCCGGACGGAGGACTTGGTGGAGGAGTCTACGGGGAAAAGGGGTTGGTACCGTGTTCAAGCACGACATACAGAGTGCGACGAACTTTCGTCCTGCCGCAGTATACATCCCTCCAAAGCCCTTCTACACCTGGTGATTGCTGTAAAGCCAATACCAAACCCCTTTTTCGACCCAGACTTCCCTAAACCCTGAATCCGAAATCCTAAACCCTATAAAGCTTAAAAACCCTAAAGCCTGAACCCAATTAAATGCCGAAGGCGCAGCAGGAGAAGGACCTCCGGGAGGCGGAGGTGCTGGCGGAGAGGATGCGGAAGCGGCTCAGCTCAGCTCACCCTGGGAGCTCAGTGACCTATATGTTTAGGGTTTAGAGTCTAGATTTTACTGGGTTCTACTCTTTAAGTCCTACATGATATGAACCCATGACTCCTTTGCCCCAAGAGCACGGGTAGCTGTATAGGCTACTGGATTATGGGCTTTGTAACATTTTGCACCGTACGACTCTCCTATCCGACTTCCTCCTCTTTGGGACGAGGGCTTGGCTGCCCTTTTGTTTGAGGACGCTGCAGAATGACGACGTGAAGTTCTGCTTCGACTTCTGGGTGTCCGACTATCGCGCAGAGTGCCCCGACGATGGTCGATTAGGGTAGCATTCAGGCTTCTATAGGGCCATTTAGGGTTATGGTATTACCTATTAAGCCATTTGGGGTTATGGTATTAGGGCCATTTGGGGTTATGGTTATCGGTTTGGAAGTCATCAGCACTTCGTCATGCTTGAGGATTTAGGACTTTGAATTTTAGGCCGTCCATGTACTCCTCCATGTAGTCCACAGCCCAACTGCTGTGGACGATTACGCAAGACAGTCTAGCAGAACTCAAGCAAAGCGACCGTGACGTGTCGGTATCCCTTTCACCAAGACTCTAAGCAAAAGCCCCTAACCTAACGCCTGAAGGTGATTGAGGTGGATAAATGTTAACGTGGCAAGAAACTGCAGCCCTCGACCACTGGACCCCGAGCCAATCCAAACCCTATACACGCTCCAAAGCCTTCAAAACCCTGCGCTAAGTTCGAAATCTTGTAGTTTCTTGCAACACCTCAACTCCGAGGGGCCAAAGGAGGCGCGACGAGGAGGCCAAGAAGAAACACGAGGCAGGTGACCATATGCTTCGGCACTATTGAGAGTTAGGACCCTCATACAGAGGCCAGCTACCTACCAGTTAGGGTCTGTATTCATGCTATGGCTCGCCAGCATCGAGCTTTACAAAGCAGCAAGTCTGGTTCCATATGATATTACCTAGCATTGTATTCATTGGTATCCCACTTGTTGTTTTTCGCCGGCGAGAATTGTCACAGCGGTTGTGATGATGATGATGATGATGATGGTGGCGATGATGGTGGTGATGATGATGATGATGACGCTGATGATGGTTTTGATCATGGTGGTGGTCATAGCCCTAAAAATCGGCAGCAGCGCACAGACATCACACTCACTTTGACCATCGCGAATGTCAGTGCCATCATCACAGACATTCCCATTACCATCATCGGCCACATCTACTATTACTATCTTGGCCAAAGCCTACACCCAAAGCCCCAAACTTCGTCCCCCCCCCCCCCAGGCTAGACCCCAAACCCTAAACCATACTCCCCCCTAAACCCTGTACACCCCGAATCCTGATACTATAGGGGCCGACATAATTGCCAAGATTATTTTGGGGGCTCCTTGTTCTAATGGTAGTACTTGCAATGCAATATACCCCAAAACCCTGTTCTAATTGTTAAGGCCCTTATATTAAGCCGGATACACCCCTACCAGGCCGAGCTCGCGGCTTTGAAGCGCATGGAGCAGGCGCAGCCCGAATGTGGTCTCATAACGGGAAGGGAGGGGAGGGCGGGGCCTTTCGAGCGGGCTTCAAGGAACTTTGGGGCTTTAGGGGTCCTGTGAAGGTCTCGGGTTTCAGTGGCTTTAGGATCGTGTTGTTGGGCTTAACTGTAGTAGGGACGAGGTTCAGGATGCTCAGTGTTATTTTTGTCGTGTCGGGTTGCTAGTATTCTATTGATTACGGGCTTAGCGACTGCAAGAAGACTGAGGGTTTCTCCGGCTTGGAGGCAGCTGACCTGTTCTTGAGAATGGTTCCTGGTCATGTGTTTAACGGCGCTTTGGTCGGTTTGCAGCAGAGTTCGAGCCATTCTTCAGGTTGTGCCAGGATTGCAGATCCGCCTGATGCAGAGAAATGAAGACAGCATCATCTCCAAACCCTGCTGCACCAGCTGCCACGGCCAAGACAGCAAGAATCTCTGCACGATTCTGCCCAAAGATATAGGTTTCTAAATACCTCAGCCCTGCACCCTGAAGCGCCTCGTCCTATCCCAGCCGGAGGAAACTGGGGAGCGAGCTGCCCTGCAGATTGCACAGAAGAGACTTGGATGCTTACAGGGTCCAACGCAATGAAGTAGCTATATCTGCGGAAATCCGAAGTAATCAAGGCACACATGGTGCTACGTATTCTTTCCAAACTCCTCTAAGTAGGATTGAGGGATTGAGTGTCCCGGGAAATGGCAATGCTACAAGAAGCTACAGCTAGAGATGGATGCAGGTATTTCAGCGCGCTGAGCACACATCTAGGTAGGACTTGAGCCAGCCCGAGCGTTTACTCCGTCTTTCTCCGAACACTACCCCTACAAGCCCCTAGCGCAAACTCTAAGCCCTGAGCCGTGAAGCTCCATGCACACCCGGAAAACCGCAGATGCCATGCGATGTCGGATCCATCGGTCGTAAGCACCAGCTTTCACGTTCCACTCTGGTGTCTTGGAGAGTCAGCATTGGAAACTGAGCAGAACCCCTGCCCATCTCCCCGTCTCCCCAGTTCTAAATTCCGCCAACAAACATGTCCTACTCAAGATCAGTGATTCTTTAGTCAGGTTCATACTGTCTTGCAATCTTGCGACGATTCCAAAGAAGCCTGCACACTCTCATGTAAGAAGCCGCTGCCTCCGCTGAGGATGTACAAAAAGATTGTGGATGACAACATGCTTCTTGATCCCAACAGTTCGGTCGGAGCTGAGTATGGGCTTTCTTTTGATATGAGTGATGTGCGCAGATGTAAGTTGTGAGCCACCGTAAGTGCCAGTACTTCAGCATTGCCAGTGACCGGTACTGTCGAGTGGCTGGGCCACAGATACTCTTAAGGTATCGTCTGCTTTGGTGGTTTCATAGGTGTAGACGAAAAATTGGAACTCTGAAGTTACAGATGCTCAGGAAGTGGTGCCTGGACAACTGGCACCGCATCATCAAAAAGGAGACGAAGCAGTTGCTCTTTCTGATTGCGTTCCTACGGAATCTACAGATTACAGATTTGATCTAAGACCTGCGGAGTACGCGGACATCTACGCTCTACGCTGCACTTTGCCGGACAGTTTTGGCTCGCACGCAATTGGCAGAGGTTATGGGCACTGTACCATGGTCCGGTCAGCTGGGGTAACCCTAGGAGCCCACATACTTATGTCTTGGGTTCAAGACAAGTCTCCAGTGCCCATAACCCAGTAAGCTACCAAGCAGGTAGCTCAGATCCTTGCATAAGCAGATTTTAGGAGAGTTTACGGCTCAGTTGGCAAAGCCAGGAGAAGGCGCAGAAGAAAGAGGAGCAGGCCAAGCGCCAACACCAGGACCGCGGGCTTCGGCGCTTTAGGGTTTGTGGCTTCATAGGATTCAGCGACCCTAAGTCGAAGAGCTCAAGACTCCGTCCCAGAAGCATTCAAAAAAGAAACCGAACAACAACATCCAAAAGCTCGAACCCTTCACCTCCGAAGACCCTACCAAAGCCCTGTCCCCGATGGCCAAGGACCTTCGGCTCCAGTAGATTCGGGTTTGTTCATAGCTCTATCCCTTGGAAGCATGAAGCATGAACCCTGGAGTATCAACCAAACGTCCTTACAGTAACCCGTCTCCAATCAACGGATCGAATTGATGGTTTGACTCGGGCTTTTGCTAGACATTTGCTGAGGCTTTTGGTGCTTACTCTCGGCTCGGAGGCTTTCGGGTTTTCGGAGTTTCACGCCGCAGGCTCCGGAGTTCAGGGCTTATGCCGAGAACCTCACACGTAGTTCTATTGTCATGCTGTCGAAATAGTAGGCCCCGGCAGTTGACCTTCTAGTCTTACCTTAAATACTTTGCTCGCCATGTCCTGCAACCTAGACTCCAAGCTTTCGTTTTGCAATGACCAAACTAGCACCTCGTCTTTTTCCGCTCTGTACACCGTATGTATGTGTAAATGGTGTCAGGACAGATTCGAAGCCCAAAGCCGACCATAATCAGGGCCGCCGCAAAAGAGCGGCCACCAATGTAGAGCAAGCATAAAGCCTAAACCGTAAACCCTACAAGAACTCAACCCTAGGCCTTAACCCTATGACCCCAAAACCCTAAGCCCTACACCTTAAGTGCTTTTGCTCTCTTCGGCAGTCTTTGTCGCCAGGATGAGCTTGACCGGATACGTCGGGAAGAGCTGGAGAAGAAGGACAAGGCCCGGATCTTCAGTTTCCTGTCTTCTTGGTTTTTCTTTCAAAGGTTTTGGCGCTTGCAGGCTTGGAGGCAGTTGCTTTCCAAGGTGATTGCTGAGCAGGTAGACTTCGTGGCCAGTCTCCGCGGGTGGGTCCAGATTTGAATGGCTCCGCTGTAACGATGATAGAGGACGGTGTTCTGCTGACGAACATCAGGATATTTGAGGGAGGGTCTAGCCTTCTGGATGACATAGATCAGGGATACTGACAGTAGCGCAGTGTTTACGTTGTGACAACATGCAAGTTATATAATGGTCAGATCGCATCAATACAGCGTACAACGTGATGTCTGCTGTGGAATCAACCGCCAGCCCTTTCTGTGATTCGAGGCCGTCGTAGAGTCACAGGAGTGGCTGCACTTCTCAGCTATCGTCATGGCGGCAGCTGACGCATGAGAAGTCTCGTCCGAGCATTCGGTATGCTCGGATTTCACCACCAGAGCCAAGAGGGTCTGCGAACCACGGAGAACTTCCTGTTGACGGATCCTTTCGAGGTCATGAACCTTGGAGACACGATGCAACAGACATATCTGTCCGACGCAAAGGACAGGTTGAGAAACCCCGAGTTTTGGGAGAGTACGGCCGCGCAGCAACTTCGCCAACTTTGCAAAGCAGCGAATCCCGAACCAGAAGTAACACTAACTGGGCTCAGAGCCCAACTGACAACGGGATTCGTATGAAAGCGAAAGGCTGCATAGAATCAAGGGTGATGATCTCCTATCAGGACTGTGGTATAACCAAGAGTCATCTGTCCAAGTGATGATCAAAGGCTAGTAACTGCAATCCTACACTTTAACTGTGAGCCCCAAGCCAAAACCCCCAAAACGGGCAATTCATGAAGCAACGACAATGCCCCTTAATCGCCACAAACTCAAAATCCCTGCCTTAATCCCCTAAGCCCAAACCCTGTAGCTGTACACCGTAGATTCCTCAAACACGAATTCCACGACCTGAAGTCCAAAACTCGACGCGTGGCCTCTGCGGCGCCCGTCCTCAGGCGGCGCAGAAGTTGGCAGAACAGATGCCCGGAATCCTAGATTTCTGATTGTTCGGGCTGGAGCCGCGGGGATCGGGCTTCGGGCCCCAATTCTTGCGCCCAACACAAAATCAGGATCCTACCTGTCCGGCACGATGGATCCTGCACTGAAGGGGAGTTTGCAGAGAAAAGCATATCCAAGAGATCCTGATCTTGTTGTGGGTTTTGCGCTTCTGTAATATGCTTGTGTGCCGAGACAGTGGGGTCTTCAAAAGTGCGAAGTTGCCTTAAGGGCTCCAAGAAAGGGCTTTTTGCAATGCACTTGAGGGGGCGAGTGAATATGGCATGTTCAGTTCAAAAGACCGTAGAACAGTGTTTTGCATGTCTCCGGAGCCTGTCGCTGATGTCTCATACTGTATAGAAACTTCTGATTGTTCTATCTATCAGCGGTGTGGGCAGGGTTTCGATTACGCTTCGGGGCTTTGGTGTGTGTCAGGATTAGGACATCGACAAGGGCAGCGCCCAGGCCCATTTCAAAGCCAACGCCTGTCACAAGAAAGGCTTCCCTTGCCCTCCTTCCCCTAAAGAAGGCAAAACGAACCCCTGCTTGAACAACTTCGAAGCCCCTTACTAAAGATAAACGAAGCGCAATCAAATGCCAACGCCTTCATCCTTGCATCCCGGAAGCCGAGGTTCAAGAAATACTGGGATGACACTTGGCCAGAAAGTGGGCAGGGCTTGCCTGTAAAAACAGCCTACCGGTGAAATCCTCAACCTCGCAGAGGATGAAAGGTTTGGAGGTTCGGAGCTTTACAAAATTGCTTGCAGACTTGGGTCCTGCCTTCAACCGCCCCGATAGAAGGCCCCCAAAATCTGGTCCCTCGCCCCGAACCCTCTCAAAAAAAGTCGCCGCCAGCCACGGTCCAAAGCCCTAAACGCCCTAAACCGCACATGTTTTACTCGAAGAACGCGGGTCCGTGTTCCGACGCATCCTCGAGGCTGCGTCGGAATACGGACCCGTGTTTTTGGAGTAAAACAAACTGCTTTTAAGCATGTTTCAGGTGGTAACAGGTAGTATCGCCACTGGTAAGTAAACACGGGTCTTGTGTGGGGCGACAGGTTCTCCAAAAAAAGTCCAGATGCTCCTGTATGTACATAGATGGATGGCCCTCTCATTGTTCGGGCCACAACCAGGAGTTCCAGCATGTACTCAGACCGGCCCCAAATCCATTAAATGTGGTGTTTCTTTGGAGTCCTGGCCTCAGAGCTGGGTGCTTCAGTCTGGGAGTGGGGTGAAGGACTTCCAGAAGGTTCGCGTGTGGAGTGGGGATGTAGGAGTTTCAGTGAAGAAGGAACTGTTGATGCCTCGGACCGCGGAGTCCAGTTATCCGAGTTATAGTGGGTTACGATTGCTGTTCCTTAATAGCCTTACCCGGTGACCCGTAAAATTCAGCAAGCTACTATGTAGGTAAGGTGGCTAGGCTCGCGCTTGCCATGCTTGCTCAGGATAACATCGGCGTGGTGGTGGAGCTGTGGCGTCGACTAGCGGTGCTGACTAAAGTGGGCCTCTCAGTGACTTCTTGGAAAGTTTGTGTGCCTGCGGCATCTTGCACGGGAAACCGCAGGTAAGGTTTCTCTGACCCATGTAGAGCAATTGGGAACTTGCCTTGAGACAGCTACATGGCTTGACGTGACGGCTTGGTAAGGTGTTTTGGTCTGATGGCTGTCTCGGACTGTCTCGACGTGGGTTTAGAGTTTGGGGCAGGTATCAGCCCTCGCGGGAAACCCCAAGCCCTGGACGGTTCTGGCGTTGTCTCAAGTTTCCGGGGACGATTGCACCATGTCCAGGTTTTTGGGCTGCTGGGATTTGGGTTTGGACTCAGGCAGGGTTTGGAGTTGAAAAGCTACCCCGTACCAGTCAAGGAAGGTGAGGCAGGCCTAGGATCGGAAAGCTGTCAGAATGGATGATATCTCCAGCCTGCGCTTGTCGGTTTCAACAGTCCATACGGGTGCCTGGGAGGTTTGGTTTTGCTTTATTATAGTGCGACTATGCATTTCTCGTCGTCGTGGTGCCTACCCTGAAGCCCAGCAGCCTAAACCCAAAGACTTAGATCCTGGGCCCCTAAACTCTGAACCCTCCACGCCTCGGTTCATCCTTGGCAATGACAGGAGACAAAAGCCCGGCGGCAGCACGAAGAGGCTGACACCCACGTGTTACGTATGATTCGCGAGAGGGCCTTGTAAAGTTGATTAAAGTCGTAAAGGAGAAGAAGATCAGTAAGAGTGCAGTCAAGGGAGAGACCAACCCGAGCCATTCTGGAGTCTTCCTTAGTTATGGTCCCAAATGGTTACTGGCCCTTGACTGGTTAG
Organism: Symbiodinium necroappetens; assembly: GCA_905231915.1. NCBI lineage: Eukaryota > Dinophyceae > Suessiales > Symbiodiniaceae > Symbiodinium > Symbiodinium necroappetens. Next base: position 8,002 of record CAJNJA010008171.1, read on the forward strand.
GCCGAAGGCTCCGAAGGGCGGAGTTTGGACTTGACGTGTTTGGGATTTCGTCGCGATGTCCCACCTTGACTCGGACCAAACCCGACTAGATGCCTTTATGCTTAGACGCTCAGCTGCCGGAAGTAGCAGGACGCCGCTGGCCCCAACTTGAACACAATCCCAAGCCAGCAGATCAGAGTCCTCGGAGTCGATTTTTTACAGTCAAAGGCCATGCTTCAGCCCCCAAGTGGCATTGGCCCAGGATCGGAGCAGCCAGAGAGAGATTGAGAGAGAGAGGGCTTGACCAGTTGGAATGGAGTTTTGGGTTGTGACGGTTATCATGATACTTCTGTCTAGATAGAAGTAGGAATCCTAAGGACCAACCCATTTGGCAATCATTGACGGCCAGCGAGCCTCTGAGTCCTGCGAGGAGCTTGCGCGGCTGAAGCGCAGCCACAAGGAAGTGGGCACCAAGGTGGGAAGCGCAAAGGTCATCATTCTCGGAGTTTCTTAAACCCTAAACCCTCAAGACAAAACCTGACCCCGAAACAAAGAAACCCTAGGCCATACAACGAAATTCCTAATCGCAAGGGGTTTTCAGGGCGCTCACTGGGCTCAGGGGTGCTCAGGTGTTGAATGTAGTGGGTTCCGCATTAGGGTTCACCATGCCTAAGATCAGCGCCTGTATCATTACCATAACTCTTCCATTAGGGTTCCTAAATGTAGTCCTCAGGGTCTACCTAATTCTGAAGGCCGTCATATTCCCCATGTAGCACCTAATTTGTTTGCAGCAACCACACCCCTTCGACGTATCCAGTATTCCGAGGAGGGTTTGGCGTCTACGTGTAGAATCGAGCTTCTCACTACATGTAGAGGCCATCATGGCGGGAGTCAACGGCACGGGGACCTGAATGATTACTACAACTACACCTGAGAGATTTAGGTGCGGGGTATGTATGTATATAATATGTATGTATGTATGTATGTATGTATGTATGTATGTATGTATGTATGTATGTATGTACGTATAGAAATTGTATACATACGAGGCGCATGGTTTTAAGAGTCTTTTGGATTTGTTTGCTTCCTGGTGCTGCATGATCAGGCAGCATTGGAGATCGCTGGGCGCATGCTCGGGCGCTCAGAGGGCACAGACCTAACGCAGGGGGAAGAACCGCTGATAGCACTAATCCTTCGGGGTTTTCCAATGTCAGGCCTAGCCGGTCAGCTTTTGTCGAGGGTAGTGCAGGGGTTATGAGACGAAAATCCCGTAGTTAAGGACCATCAGGGATATTGGAGTCGCTGGGGGCCAGGTCATTGGAGAATTCTAGCGGTCTACTGGAGTCTGTATTGCATTGCGCAGGCTCAACTTCGGGACCGAGGGGTTTCGGCAGTTTACCGTTGGAGACTTCCGGATGGTCAGGATTTTAGTTGTTGTCCTTGGGCAGGATTTGACAAACAATCCCCTTCAGAGAGGCAGCAGTTCCCGCTGCGCCGCTTTTCGGGGCCCTGCGAGTCTGCGACGGCTTTCGAGAAAAACCAAACTGCAAAACCCTATGGAGAAGCCTTGTCACGCCCAGCCAAGTCTGTCCCTTCGTCCTGAAACCAAAATCCCCATGAAAAGCAACACACGTTCAAACATTACAAAACCAATAGAACGGAAACACCAGACACCCGCAAAGAACCCAAAGCCAACAGCAACGTTTGTAGAATACCTTCATAACCGCTTCTGGCACCCTAGTCAAAAAACACCGCTAGCCCCAGACCCTAAACACTACTGCGAAGCCCTAGTAGAACCCGTTTTAGAAGAAAACATCTAAAGCAATGCCCTACCGTAAGAGGTCGAAGGCTCATTGCGACAGCCTTCTAAAGATGAGCATCTCGTCCTGGCGGGTCTGGACGCACCAAACGCCGCTGGGACTTCTGCAGTGGGGGTGCTACGATAAGCGTACTGTACGCGTATAATAAAGTGTATTACAATTGCAAGGGGTGTCGGGTTTAGGCTGTGCCCTGTATCCACAGAATCCACAGCAATTTATCTGCTTAAGCAGGTCTTTACACAGGTGGGACCTCGGGTTTCGATTCAGGCTGTTGGCTAACAGTGCCCACCTCAGGAGGCTGCCGATCATTGTAAAAACTGCTTCAAGCGAGCAAAGCAGAGCTCAGACAACGCTTCATTACAAGTTCTGTTTGTGGTTGTGCAACCGGCTCACCACAAAGCCAATTCCCAGTCCCGAGCCCTGGGCGCAGAAGTACGCAGAAGTGTGGAGGTGATCAGGTAAACAGAGAAATGCAGTGGTTTCAAGGAGACTTGCCCAACAGGCGACAGCTTTTTTTCTCTTATAGCCTTTCGTCGCAAAGGCAGAGCAGTCGGAAGGAGGAGGAGGCCAAGAAGAAGTACGAGCAGGAGACGACTGCAGTGTGTTTTCATGCTGCACGCATGCCAACGGCTCTATGATGCCCAGGCGCACTTTAGAGCTTGGGCTTCTCGCATCGCTCGAGCTTGTGGGCTTCGGAGACTTAGGATTGACGGGGGTGGAGGGTTCAGGGCTCATAGGTATTTGTTGACAGGTTGACGGTGTAGGAGTGTAATTATGCCGTATACGTGATGGACTTTGATACTGAGAGAGAGCTTGACAATGGCTTTGTCATCCAGCCTTGGTTTCTTTTTACCCGGCACGGAGTGCCCGGTTGTAAAACGTCCTGTATAGGCCCTAAACCCTAAATCCTATAGGCCCTATACCCTATGCGGAGCCTTCAAGAAGATCTTGGACAGGACATGGCCCGCATCCGCCGTCTGGAGGCCGTGAATGCCTTGCAGACCAGGATTTGAAGGTTTTCCAGATAAGCCTGGTGCATTTCAGTTACTTGAAGACTACGCCGAAGGTTCTATAAACCCGATACAGTCCCGAAAAGAACGGCCCTAAATGCTTTCTTCGAAAAGCTCAAGCCCGAGCCAGAAGCCTCTCTGGCAGTATCTCTTCGAAGGTGTTACCCCTTTGTTAACCACTGCAAGCCTTGGAACGAGCCGTTAACATCCGAAAAGAGTTAACGTTGAAAGCTCAAGGTTTCAAGTGGGCCATGGTCTCGGGGCCTCACGCACCTCCACAAACTATGTGCTTTGGGTTACTGTGGCATAGGTTCAACGACATTCTGGTAGACTATACCCCAAAAGCCTAGTCTGATCATTTCGCTCCCCCCAACGAGAAGAACCTTCCTTTTTCTATGCGAAGGCCAACACAGGCAGACCCTCGACCGTATTCCCGAAAGCGCTTTTGGACACCCTGGCCTAAAACTCCAAATCGTAAGCAGACAAATCAAGCCCAAAGCCCTCAAGCCCCAAGCTAAACCCCTTTAAACTACGAGACCCAAAACCCCTAGCCCTGAAACCTGACCTCTTAAACCCCAAACTCTAGATCCCCCAAACTCCCTTAACTCTTAGACATTACAGCCAGAATTCTGGACACTTCAACCCTTAAAGCCTTGTACACCTCAACCGCTGCAGCTCCAACAAACCCTAAGTTCTGAAACCCGTAGTAAACCACTGGCCTCCCTGAGTTCCTTAGCACAGGTGGAGAAGGCTGACAAAGCGGCCGAGGTGGCGGGCCTCAACATGTTCCGCAAGGCGCGACTCGGGTGTTTAGGGTGATTTGGTTTAATTTGGTTTGGGGTTTAGATTTTTGTTTGTGCAAAACCAAGGATGTTGCAGGCGTTTTTCTCCATCTGCAGTAACATGCTGAAGCTTCTCTCGTGATACCGTGTCTGTTCATGTCATTTGCAGAAGTCTGTAGAAGTATGCATGTATACCAGAGCCCGGGACGGCTCTTCAGCTGAAGTTTTGAGGTCTGGCCTGAAGGGCGTTACGCTTTAGAGTGCAGGGTTGGGGATTCTCTTCCTGCAGAGTTCTATAAGGATCCCAGAGGTCTGGATCCATGACATGGCCCCTTCTGCTAGGCCGATTCGTTCTTGGAGTTGAGCTTTAGGGTGCCTTCCCTAAACCCCAGAATGCACTAACCAGGAGCCGTAGACCCTCAAGCCTATAACACTGAACCGTTCACTGCCAGGTCATGAGCGACAACCTTGGCCTCATCGTTTCGGAGTGGAAAGACTTCACCAAAAACGAGCTCCTCCACAGGAGTCCTACATCATCTCCTAAACCCTACGCCCTATAAAGCTTGTAAACCCTAGAACCCCTGCATAACTCCTATAAGCCCCGTCAGCCTTATAAACCTTTATAAGCCGTATAAACCCTGGGCCCTAAACCTTCGAAGTGCGTGTTTGACATTGAAGGTCAGGGCGTAAGCAAGCCTAGGGCTTCGGGCTACTGAGAGCTTTGTGTTGGAGTCCTTTTTCTGCGAGGGTCAGGAGGGGTGCAGTTAGCAACAGTTAGTAACAGCATCCCTTCAGAATCCCTATGTGGTTATTCGGCAGGATACTCCACAGCCCGCGCACCCTAAGCTAGATCAAACCATAGACCCGAGGGCCTAGAACTTTCGTCACATCCGATCTCCACACCATCAAACTCGTTCGAATATGCGAGACTTGGTAAGGGAGCGCCTCACCTTCAGCCCGAAACAGCACCTGCCATTGCCAGGAAGTTGGAGAAGGACATGAGGGACACGAAGAACCACATCGACAGCTTGAAGAAGGACCTCGGCTCTGAGCCATTTAACAGTTTTGTATCTGACATGATGGAGACGCAAACTTGGGAATACCGTAAATACCAGCACCACTCATCCAACCGCGACTTCCAACTAGGACTGTGGGGATGTAGAGGGCATAGGGCTGATAACACAACGGGCTTTCAGGAAGCAGGTTATTCAGGGCTGAGGGTTTGGGGCCTTCTAAGTACGTATCCCACGACATAAGAGTCTGAATACTGAGTCATTAGGAATATATTCCCTTAATTGGTCTTAGTTGCAGTTTACTAGCTACTAGCTAGAAGATGCAACGAAACCCCAGTTGAACTGTTCAGGCCCCTGTGTGAAGTTTATGATCAGGGCCTGTGGATGAAAGTCGGGGTGTCCCAACCTTTAATCTGCCTACGTGTCCTTTAAACTTCGTCCTGATGATGGGGTATGGCAAGTGAAATTTCAACCAGATCGGTAGATCTCTAGTTGCGCCTCGCATTTTGCGCCTCGCATTTGGACAACGCATTTGGGCAACGCACCAGCATGGGAAATCCCATGCTGGCCAGATCAGCACCCTTCGACACTCCGCAACCTGTCCCAAGGAGGCTCGTGCGAAAGGCGAGCGAGTGCGGCATCTGGTCGCACAGAACCTCCTCGCCAAAGACAAGAAGGCACCAGGGTCTCGGACGAAGGCTCTAAAGCCGCTAAGCCACAAAGCCTGAACGGGCCTCAGGTCTTGACCCAATTCTAGGTTGGAAGCTCCAAAGGGATGGCTTGATAATGTAAGACCGGAAGGTTGGAGGTGAAGCAGGTTAGTTCTGCGGTTTGCGCCTGTGTTTGTCGGAGTGGAGGTGTTTGCAACGATGGCATAAGTAGGGTCTTACCTGGAGCTTCGTAGAAGGAGGGCTACCTGGTCCAGGGCTCCGCATAATCGGGGCGTCTACTATTGAGGCTCACTGGTCCCTCGCTTCAGGAGGAAGCACATTGCTCGTGCTTGTTCTACCATTCGATTACCTTCAAAGACTTCAGCTCGCTTTTCATGTCACTGCAGAACCTTATGGCGTAAGCGTGCCATGCTGTTCTGTATGGACACGAAGATTTGTTGCGAAGGCGAAGCAGCGAAGCCAGATATTCAGCCCAAAATGCCAGAAGCCCCGAAAGCCGAAAGCTGACCGAAGCCAGGAAGTGCTGAGCGACGCCTTCGCGAAGTGGGTCATCAACTGGAGGCGATACCTCATCCAAGACAGGTAGCTTTCAGCACAAGGTGTTGCGACTACTTGCAAGTAACCTTGTACCCTCGCAAAGAAGATGTCCCCCCCCCCCCCCCCATCCCCGCGCCTCCTCCCGGCAGAGACTCATGTCCACCACGACACCCTGGGGTGCCATACTCCAGTGCACCATCCATGTGGGCCCTGCAGCCTCGTCTTCCCGGTACGGTAGGTTTGCCTCCTTTCAGTTCAGGTTGCTGTCAAAAGCATGCATGGGGCCTTTCCTTTGACAATTGGAGTTCCAGGGATGGACTTGGAATGTGAAGCTCTCTCGGGTTCCCCAAGGGCATCTTTCGGCTCGGAGCCCCCGCTACCCCTCGGAGATTCCCAAAAGCAAATGGCTGGGTCTGAGCCATCAGATCATGAAGTCTCCTCGGAGTTTTCGCTGGTGACAGAGGTTGGGCCGGGGCCCCAGTCCGTGAAAGAGTGGCTACCCGATCCATTCTTGGCCATGAACCTGGGAGAAGAGATGCAGAGCCAGTATCTCTCCGATGCGATGCAACGGCTGAAGAACCCCGAGCTCTGGGAAAGCGCCGCTGCGTCTCAGATTCGCCAGCTTTCCTCCAACGCAGACCCGGAAGTGCGAGTGAAGCTCGATGAGCTGAGCCACAAGTACCAAGAGGTCGCAGTTCAGAAGCTGCGAAGCCTCCGAGGAAACATCATGGCGATGGCGCACATCCTGGTAGAATTGCTCGCAGCTCGGGACTACGATCAGAAGATGCGCCAGGAGTGCCAGGATGAGCTGAAGGACGGCCAGTGGCTGTCCAAGCGTTAGCACCCACCGTCTGTTCTAGTGATTCTAGTCGTGTGCAAGAGTGGGTTTTAGGGCTCCTCTTCGCTCTCACCGCACCTCTGACTGCATTTCGAGCTTCAGCCTGCAGCTTCAGTGGAGTGCGCTTGGCTTGCAGAATTGCAGAAGCCTTCAGCCGCCCGTAAGTGCAAAATTGCGAAATCATGGATGCCCCCACATCAGGATGCCATCGAGAAGATCCAGAACATCTTCGTAACGCAGCAAGAGGACTACAAGGCTCATTCGGAGATTCATTTCCAGCGTGTGGTAAGTCTCTTCCAAGACTCTCAGAAAGACTCCTGGAAGTCAGCTCTTGGTGCAATGTCTGCTGTGGTAGGCGCCATGGTGCCTGCCTATATCCTTCGGCTGGTCTGGTTGGCACTGTTCCGACCGAAGCGCATGGACAAAACCGACATCTTGCGGCAGTGGTACAAGCCCCTCTACCGCGATCTAAATGGAAACGTGCACTACAAACTCATGAGGAAGAAGGAGGGTGGGCTGCGGCTTAGAGCAGGATGGCTGTTGAGTCTACTCGTAGGTGGTTCTTCAGCAACAATCCTCCTATGCGGAAGGGCGGTTCTATCGGCGTACTGGCATGCTCAAATCAGCAGGCAGAAGAACGTGATGGCCAAGGCAGAGTCCCTTGTGAAAGTCGAGATGCAGCAACTCCAGTCCATGTGGCAGGGCACTTTGACAGTTGAGTCGGTGCCCTTTGATTCGACCGGTTTAAAGTGTGTATGCCAGGTGTATGTATGTTGCACCTACACACACACACACACGTTTATATATGTAGATATGTAAGTAAGTGGGGTAACTAAGTATGTATGTATGTATGTATGTATGTATGTATGTATGTGCACACACACATACATACATACATACATACATACATACATACATACATATATACATATACATATACATATACATACACATATACACATCTACACATCTACACA
>CAJNJA010008172.1:0-12284 GCA_905231915.1 Symbiodinium necroappetens
AAACCCCTAAACCCTGAACCCTAAAGCCTAACCCCTAAACCCCTAAACCCTGAACCCTAAAGCCTAACCCCTAAACCCCTAAACCCTGAACCCTAAACCCTAAAGCCCTAAAGCCCTAAAGCCCAAGAGGCTCTTTGGGAACCCCTGGAGGCTCCAAAACCCCTTAACTAACGAATATACCTTAAATCATACTTGGGGTCCTACTATAATTTAAGGGGTTTAGGGTTTAGGGTTTAGGTCAGCTATATTCCCGAATTAAGGGGGTTTTGGAAGATCTGGGAATATAGGGGCCTTAACAATCAGATGAGAGTGTTGGGATATATTAGACTATGATAAAAGTTCCCCTGAACCCAAAACCCTAAACTCCTAAACCCCTGAACCCTGAACCCTAACCCCTAAACCCCTAAACCCCAAAAGCCTCAAGGTCCTAAATCCCAAAGCCTCGGAGGCTCTTGCCTTTGGCCTTCAGCTGCTCGGCTCGACCTTCGTGGCTCCGGCGTCCCAGAGCCCGGGCCTCTGAAGTGCGAGCCTGGACGGTTTGGGTTTAGGGCTTAGGGGCTTAAGGTTTAGGGTTTAGGGTTTAGGGGTTTAGGGGTTAGGGGTTTAGGGTTTTAGAGTTTAGGGGTTTAGGGTTTAGGGTTTAGGGTTTAGTTTGGGTTTACAGAGCTTATAGGGCTGAGGGTCTAGTATCAGGGTTTATAGGGCTGAGGGGTCTAAAGGGGTTCCAGTGGCAGAAAGATGTCTGTAAGAGTTTAGGGTGAAGGATTTAGGTCCTGGAGGTCTCCAGGGTTTATAGGGTTTAGGGGTCTATAATATAAGGGTTCAGGGTGTAGGGGTCCGTGAGGGTTTAGGGTTTAGGGGGTTATAAGTTTTTCGGGTTTAGGATTCTAGAATGTCCAATCAAGGATCAGCGAACGTTGCAAGTCGGTTAGTTCGAATAGAGCTGATATTTCCCCTGAGCACCAAGCTTATCGCCCCATTTAAAATGTACTTACTACGTCCCCCTGGTCCCCTGCATGTGCTGGTGGCTTGGACAATAGTGACGGAATGATACTACTATGATGAGACTGAAATTTTACTCGAGCAGTACTATATAATACTATTGTGACCCTACGGGCCCATGTAACCCTAAACCCTAAGCCCCAAATATAGTATATACTTAGGCCAAAAAGAAGTTCCTTTATAGGTACTTTACCGTCAACTTATATGCGGATCCGCACATGGACCCTTAAGCCCTAAACCCAAAGGCCTTTAGTCAAAGTATAATACTCATACGGATACATGGACCCTTTGGGTAACCCAGAGAGCCCAATACCCCTTAAATAAAGAATATGGCTTGAATTATAGGGGGCTTCATATCATGGTTTAAGGTATATTCCTTATTCGAGGGCTTTTGGGCTCTCTGGGAATGATAAGATGACAGTACTGAAATAGCAAGGTCGCGCTCCAGGGAGTGCAGAAGAGAGCAACGCATGGCAGAATGTTCGGGTGCCGAAATCCTCAGCCGAGGGTCCCTCCAAAACTTTACTGTTTAGGGCTTTAGAGGTTTTGGGTTTAGGATTTGGTGTATAGTCTGTAGTGTTAAACTGCAAGATATCCTCCCCAGCCCCAAGACTAGTCATCACGATGAAGGCCTTCTCATGAAGAAAGAGGCGATGTAAAAGAAAGCGACTCTAAAACAAAACATCAAAGCCCTATACAACTCTTATTCGCGTCCTTTGAAACCCAAGGTCCGCTCACATGCGAAACAACATTCATATAGGGGATTGCCAATGCTTTTCAGGGTACCCTATTATAAGCTATAATCATAGTCTAATACATCCCAACACCCTAATCTGATAATTAAGGCCCCTATATTCAAAGACCAAGCTTGATAGGAGGCCTGCGGACGAAAGCAGTGGTGACGAAGGTGGGCAGCTTTGTTACGGGGGGCTGGCAGGTGCTTATGATCATCCCTAACCCTAAACCCTAAACCCTAAACCCGTAATGGTCTGCGATGTTCGGGCCTAAGGATGGCCTGTTAAGGAACTCTTAAACGGACCCTGTAAGGGGTTACCCTAAACCCTAAACTCTAAACCCTAAACCCTTTGGGGCTAAGGCTAGAGGGCTACAGAAGGGGTGCAGGATGGAAGTTTCAGTGTCCCGAGCCCCGAGGCTTAAAGGGACCCTTTAAGGGTTTGAACAGCAAGGAACTAGGGCTAGGGGGGGGGGGGGTATACCCTAAGCCCTAAACCCTATAAACCCTAAACCCTAAACTCTAAACCCTAAACCCAAAACTCTAAACCTTGAACTCTAAACTCTTAAACCCTAAACTCTAAACTCTTAAACCCTAAACCCTAAACTCTAAACCCTAAACCCTGGGCCCTAAACCCTAAACCCTAAACCCTAAACTCTTAAACCCTAAACCCCAAAAAAGACCCTTCAGTTCACTGGGGAGTTGCATCCTTCCCCCGACTCTGGCGCCCAGAGCGCTGCAAACCTACGCGTCGTCTGTTTGGAAAGGAGGATTTATCGGGCTTTTAGGGTTTAGGGCTTAGAGGTTTAGGGTTTTTAGGGTTTAGGGTTTTTAGGGTTTAGGGTTTAGGGTTTAGGGTTGAGTAGGTTAGGGTTCCTTTTCTATAAGGGGTTTTAAGGTACTTAGGAAGCAAGGTGTACGTACCTTAAGTGGGCTATAAGTAGTTATAGGTATAGCTAGCTACCTTCTTTAAGTCTTTATACTCTAACCTTTGCTTTTAAGTGCACCCTCCAGCCGTAACCCGCTGCGTCCGAAATCCGTACCTGCAGGGTTCAGTCGTGAGGTGTCATAAGCCGGGCGAGTAATGGGTTCATTCGGGCATCGGGGAGAATTAATGCTTTGTCGGAAACTGTGTATTATTTGCAGCTACCTGGATATGTTGAATCGATGCAGTTGCATTGCGACTAAGTGGCTCTAACCACTTATACTACCATAGTGCCATAGGATTTATTCTGCGTCCCGGGTCGCCGGCCAAGCCAACCCTACCATCGCACGAGGCTCGAGGCTAGACAACCTGTCGTGTTCTGCCTGCCAGGCAGTCGCCCCAAACCCTAAACCCACTGGTTGAGATGATCCCTGATCATCCTTGCGTTGCTTTGTGCGGCGCCATGCTGGACGTGGAAAGGAACGATGGCTCCGGAAGTCCGCCGTTTGGGCTTTCTAGAAGGTCCGCGCCCTCCATGGTCTGACAGATCGATTCCTTAATTCAGGGTTTTTTGGCCCTCCGCGTGGCAGACCACATCTCAGAGCTGGAGACACTCACGTGGAAGCACCAGGAAGGTAGAAATGCATCATGGGTCGGCAGCAGAGCCGTGCGGAGCGTTTGGTATACTCGAAGGTGTCGTGGAGCTAGAGGCAAATCCTGGACCCTGTAATTAGATCCCAAGGCTCAAAACCACAAAAAGTCGCACCGGCAACCCTGTGCTAGGCCCTCTGAGACCACCACGGTGAGAATCTCTTCAGCTCTCAAATGGTTCACGGGTTTTTTGGGTTTAGAGATTCAGTTTCAAGGTTTCTGCCGTTTCGGCATAACCCTAAGACTCCAAATGGCCCAGAGTAGGTCTCGTTTATAGACTTTGGACCCCAAAGTAGGTACTGTTTGTATGCTTGGAGTCTTAGGGTAAGGACCATCTTACGCGCAGGCTTTTCGGCTGAGGGTTTGGGGGGACTCCTTGCTGTTGCAGACTTTGAAGCTCAAAAAGTAGGGTCTAGGGTTTATAGGGGTTTAAGGTTTAGGGTTTAGGGGTTTAGGGGTTTAGGGTTTAGGGTTTAGGGGTTTAGGGGTTTAGGGTTTAGGGGTTTAGGGTTTAGGGGCGGGCCCGTCAACGTTACAAGCTCAGCTACTCAGTCTGTGATGGCTTACATGAAGAGTCTGGGACCTAGTAAGTCGGTGAAGTAGAGTTACAAGTGCCCTAGACGGGGCCTAATTGGCATCCTGATACAGATAACTCGCTATACTACCTTATGGACCAGAAGACCCTTAAAAGCAAAAGGCCCTGTTATTATGAATCCATATCCTTAGGGAACCTACAAAACTACTATCCGTAACCCAAGCACATGATTATTAGGTCCTTTGACCCCTTAGGGTAAGATCCTTTTGCCACGGAGCAGTGCCCAGGCGGAGGCAGAAGCGAAAGAACAGCCGCCAGCTAGCGACGAGGAAGAAGAGAAGATCTTCGACGACACATGGCGACATAGGGACAGACTACTCTTTTACTGTTCCTGAAACTCTCTTGATGTGTGGGCTATATTCAGCTTGTAGAGATTACGTTTTTGAATCATCCTCCGAAAGAAAAACTTGGATGCTTGCCCTGCGAAAAAGTCTTCGATCACACCCGAAGGTAAGGAGTGTACCATTATTCGCAACCTTGAAGTTTCTTTTGCAACACATCAGTGGCACTCCCATTGCATCTAGGACATTTTCAGGTGGGTAGCTACAGTTATAGGAGCCCTTCTAGAAGGTCTATATACCTCATAGAAGCCTTATAGAAGCCCTATATACCCTGAACTCCCCACCTGTAGTTTCCATTGATTAAATGTCTCTTTTAAACTCCTTTAGCCGCGACGGCCCGGGGTCTGTTCGCTCGGTCGAATGCCAGGATGTCAGACCACAATGTCACAGTCTGGAATCTCGCTAAGGTTGCTCTTGTGCGTTCGTCTCCCTGATAAGTTTGAGCTCGTTGTTCGTGTTTCAATTTTGTTATATTTGCCGGAGTTCGAATCTTTAGATATTAAAAACGAGCCTTGCTGACATTAAATTGTTCTGTGTCGTGTTTGCATACCGAGTGACAGAGATTGGCACAGTATGCACAGCTTCGGGAAGGAACTGTCATAGGTTCGGCCAAAGTAGGTTTCTCATGTTGATGACTGGACTTTCTCACGTGTTCTGCAAATCGCTGTTGCAGCCACAGAAGCTAATCATAGGCCATTGCAAGTGCGACTGCGGCCAATTGCCGTGAACATTAGCAGCTCGAAGTGGCGTTGCTACAGTGTTGGATTCGGAAATGTTAAACCCTAAACCCTAACCCCTAAGCCCTAAACCCCTAAACGCGGGGTTGCACAGGTGTTACTGTGATGACAGGTCGGACGAAAGACCTATGCTCAATCTTCGTTTTCGATATTATTTCACGTTTGCCAGCACGAAACTTGTGACACGCTATCAGTTTGTTTCACTCCTATTGAACGTTGCTCTTCTGACGGCTCTGTCTAGGTGAAGTAGCATGTTGATAACAGTTTGATATGCATTTTTTCGTCGATGTGCCTGCAAATAGGACTGGGGCCACAATCATACTATGCTAGGTTTGGTTGCTAGCATGCACAAGTTTGCCATTTGTGTGTAGCTCCGCCGAGGATTGGTTCGAGAGCACAGATGCAACCAGCGGCGGGGTGTTCTGGTTCTGGCTAATTCCATTTTCCGCGGTCCTCTTCTATGTCTCGTGCCTGAATCTTCGAGGGTGGGGGATTTAGTAAGTACTTACTTTATAGCCTTATGAGAAACATAACCCCAGTTAGGATCCAGGGTACTTACATCTTACCTACTTACTAAGTTCCCCGACCCTCCCAGAATGAACCGCAGGTCCAGAAGTGAAGCTTCGGTTACCCCAGGATCAGACTTGAAAGGTTTACATTGGGTTTAGGGTTTAGAGGTTTAGGGTTTAGGGTTTCAGTTTCCAAAGATGCATTCTTGCAGGCTGTGCGTGGACCTGTTTCCCGCCATGGTTCCTCATGTTAATTAATGCTACTCACATTAGCCTAAGCCAAGCTGTCATGTACTTGTTCAAAGCATGTCACGGATGTGCATCTGGATCTACGACGAAAGCAGATGTGCATGAAAGCGTGGATTGGCGACAACTGTGTTTCAAGCTGGTTGTCCTGGTTGTTAGACGAGAATAACCAAATCTCGTAAGGCTTGAAGTATACAGCCTGGAATTTAGGAAGACATAACGTAGTGTTTGTATTATATGTTTGCGTGCAGTATTGCATCACGACACCCTTCTTGCGGCAGGTTTGTTGAATGGGGTTCGATTGGGTGTCCGAATATTGGAGCTGTGCCCGCAGTATTAATGCTGTAAGCAACATTTGGGGTTATGTTCATTTGTTGAGCATGAGCTTTTCGTTGTTCGGCGATGCTTCTAAAGGGATGCTCAACAACTGTCAATTTTGCACTGTCTACCCTGCGCCGGAAGGAAAGTATACAACAAACGAGGTCTATAGTAGTTAGGCCCGGTAGTTCGGGCTCATGTAGATCCCTCCTTCAGAACAGCCCCCAACCAAACAAATAGTATAATAGATATCCCAACTTCACGTCCGTCACAGAAAGGTGGGGGTGATCAACCAGGGGTCTGACAGTCCGCTGCTGATGATGTAAATCCTGCCTTACCCAGAATAAGAAATATACCATTACTCCCATAGTTTAGGGCCCTTTAAGGTAATGCAGGATTTCTATCATCAACCGTAGTTGTGAGTTGAAGCTTCGCTGCTGCAGGGTTTTCGGGTCAAGGATTGAGGCAGTGCTCGCAGGATGACAGCGAGTTACAGGTGAGGTGCAGGCTCCTGGAGGATCTTGGGACTTGGTATGTAGGGTTATAAGTACCTTAATTGGGGTTATAAGTAAGTATGAGTATAGTTACCTTATTTATAACCTCAGTTGCAAAGTCCCATGATCCTTTAAGAAGGGCCTATGTACCGGCGCAGCATGTCTATGTATTAATTGCACATGTTGGCCTTAAAGCGGTCCCTCTACTGGTCCTTTAGGAGCACAACGGGAAAGAACAATCACGTTTACATACTTGCATGCATACATACATACATACATACATACATACATACTTATATGCATGTTATATATATATATGTATGCACGTATGTACAGATATGTGTGTTTTGCTTACATATGTTTCCTTGCTTTCTATGTTTTTTCCATTTATCCGTTTATCTGCTTGTCAGTGTCATTTTTGCACTTGGTCGCATCGAGGCTTAAGGTTTCTGGCACGGCCGAAACCCCCGACGCATGCCTCTATCACAGACGACTGAAACGGATCCGAAGGACGAGCCACGTGGTACCCAAAGCCCTAAACCCTTATGTTGCAGTATGTTCCTAGGTATACCTCGACCTCATCTACGGTGAGAAGTGCGTCACCTCTTCATTGAATTCGTCCTTGGGCCAGAATGTGTCCGGAGGTTACGCCAAGGGGACTCTGAGTTTAGAGTTTTGCTTACGTGATGGCTGTTGGAATTTTGGGGTCAACATTCCGAAAGAAATTCTCCATCATGAGCTGGCTTCCGTCTTCAGGGTTTCGGTTTTGTGGTACTTAGGGTCTAACCCTAAACCCTAAACCCTCCCATCTGGACTTTGTTCTGAGGTGGGTTACAGGCCTTAACTGTCGGGTCTAGAGCTGTGGGCCTCGTGTAGGGTTTAGGGGTTTAGGGTTTAGGGGCCGCCAATGCCCCAAGGCCTAAGCGCTAAGACCCCTATCTGTGCTGCGGGCCCCAATGGATCTTGCAAACCTCAAACGTGCCATGTGTTTTGTGTCGCTGGGATCGGCGGCTTAAGCCTTATGCCGTGTAAACATGCGGTGTGTTTCTCAGCGACAAACCAAATTACAACTTAATTGAAAGCAACATCCGAACCCGCCCTGCAGTGGTCCTTGTGGGGCGAGCTTGATTACAGCCCTTTACCCTCAACCCTAAGCCCTACGCCCTAAGCCTTAAACTCTCAACCCTAAACCGCCCTTTCCGGTGAAGCCTTAAACCTGAAGCCCTAGCTCTATAGAAACCCCAAAGCCTACATGCAAGAAATTCAGCCCCTAAACCTCGGTTGCTCTCACAAAACGAACCCTAAGCCCCTTAACCCCATAAGCCCTAAACCCTAAAACCTAAACCCTAAACTCCAGCTCAGGGGCGGTGAGTTCTGCACCAAATCCTTTCTGCCAGCGGCCCTGCAGAAAGTTGCAGCCCAGTGACACCTCGACACACACTGTTGATCCCCTTACGAAGGCCCCTCAATCTAGGACATTTTCAGGTGGGTAGTTACCGTTGTAGGAGCCGTATAGAAGGTCTATATACCTTATAGAAGCCGTATAGAATCCCTATGTACCCTAAACTCCCCACCTGTAGTTTCCTTTAATTCAAGGACAGGGGGGTAAATCGATAAACTCCCCTCCGTTAAGACTCCCGGGATGAAGATTCGCACACCTTATTTAAGAGGATCTTACCCTAAGGCTCAAAATAGCCCAAAAGCCTTTATGTAGTATGGTCTTGGGGCCCAAAAGCCTTAAAATATGAGTCCTTAGAGCCTTAGGGTTACATTGAACCCCTCCCCGAAATACTAATTTTATTTGGACTCTACCGTGGTACAGTATGTGTATTTGTTAGAGATATGGCGAAATGTCGGGCGCTCCCTGAACCCTAATCCGCAAACCCTGCACCCTTTCAGGGCCCAGGAACCCCAAAGCACCGTTACTACGGTTGGTGATATAAATCCTGCATTACCCAAAATAAGGAATATACCATAATTCCCATAGTTTAGGGTCCTTAAGGTAATGCAGGATATATATCATCAACAGTACATGAGGCTTTTGTGAGCTTATCTTGGGTCCTGGGGCTTGGGTGTAGGGTGCAGGGATCTGGGGATTCGGGGATGAGGGTTCGAAGTTTATTACCTAAACCGCCTAAACCCCTCAAAGTAGGTGAAATCATGGCCCAAAGCCTATAAAAGGCGATTTTGCTACATACTTTTGGGGTCCAGGTAGCAACTCGAGCTACCTTTCCATTTCCACATACGTGCAAGAAGGCAGCTTCCCCAAGCCCTGACACGAATAACATACACCCTAAACCCTAAACCCTAAACCCTAAACCCCTAAACCCCTAAACCCCTAAACCCCTAAACCCTAAACCTAAACCCCAAACCGTCCTAGGCCCTAAACTCTATTAAGATAGAAGCCTGAACAGTTACCCATCTTGCTCCTTGGACTCCGTAATTATAATGAAGGGTGAAACGCTAACATAAGCTCCAAAACCTACTGAAAGTATTAAGGGTTTAGGGTACAAGGCCCTTAAGGTGGCCGTCGAGTCAATTTTTTTTGGCAAGGCGGAGGTTGAGAATCGGGTAAAAGCAGTGACTGTTCCCTTGATCCTCAACCCTTACGCCCTATAGACCCTGAACCAGCCTAACCCCTAACATAACCCTAAACCCTAAACCCTAACCCCGAAAATGCTAAATCCTAAAAGCCTGTAAACCTGAACCAATGCAGGCCCTGTATCCTGAACCCCTAAACTCTAAACTATCCCAAACTGCTAAACACCCCGACCCTGTACTGAACCCTAAGCCAGTTCAGCTCAGTCTGCACATGCACATACATACAGTGAATTGTTTTGGCAATTTTCTGGCCGGAGGAGCATTGGAGAAGAACAGACTTGTAGTAAATGCAGAAAAAAAAGAATCAGACTCCGGTACTTGATGAGTCTGCCGCTCCAAACCCTGGTTCAAGATTTGGAGTCTGGAGTATAAGGCAACTTAGGGCTTAGGATTGTGGGTTTAGTGTTTAGGGTTGCAGGGGTTAGGGGTGAATAAACCGAACCTGTTTCTTAAGTTCATCATTAGCCTTTCCTGCCGTGCTTCTTCGGCCTACTTTTCTATTCACATGCTGCGCTGCGGACAGTCGAAACAGCCGGCGAAAGAGATGAAGTGGACTGGGGTACGGGGTTTGGAATGTCAGGAAGAAGGCATCACAATTGTCTCAAAGTGTCATGGGTCGTCACCGATGGCAGCATTGCTAGCACTCTGACTGCGGTTGTGAACCAAAGTTTCCATGCTACCACTTCCAGAACTGGTCAGCACGTGAGGTAGTGTTTGCTTATCCAGCACTTACACCTGCAGCGTGTTGGAAACATCCTTTGCTGGGCAAGGGAACGCAGCGACGATTCAGACAATCCTAAGAGGGGAGCGACAAGAGTGAATGACTTGTGTGACAGTTTTGGTACGATTGTGCCTTGCAATCTTGCATGTACGCTAATTATGTGTCTCAGGAAGGTCGTTGTGGAGTGAAACGAGACTGGCCCCTAAACCCTACACCCTAAACCCTAAAACCCTAAAACCTAAACCCACTCGACAACCTGAGCCAGAGAAGCCATGATGCCAACTTGCTTCTATTGGTTTAGGGTTTAGGGTAGGGCACTGCCCCCTGAACGTTCCCAAGCCTACGCCCTAAACTCAAACCCCGCAAAACTCGCAAGCCCAACCTTGTATAGCCCTATGGGGCCAAGTACCTAGTAATCATATACTCTTCTGAATACTAACCTACAAAACTACTATCCGTACCCATAACCCAAGTATATGATTATTAGATCTTTTGGACCCTTAGGGTAGGGTTTGGGGGTTTTTTTGAGCACCAAAGACCACTAAAGACGCAAAAACCCTAAACCCTAAACCCTCCACCGCAGCCGGAAGGATCAACGTCACTTCGTATCCGGCTTTGTTCTTGGTCACCAGCGGTCGACATGCCCCTTGCGCTTACCCTCAAAGGACTCATATTTTAAGGCTTTTGGGCCCGAAGACCCCATTATATGACGCTTTTGGGCTGTTTTGATGCTAAGGGTTGGTGGGAGACCAGCATATTCCCGGACCCCCATGGGTGCATTTTTGCGCAAGTAGTAGAAACTCAGGCCATAGAGTAATTTCTATATATATATATATATGTATATCTATATATATATATAGATAGATAGATAGATAGATATAATAGATAGATATAATAGATAGATAGATAGATATATAGATAGATAGATAGAAAGATAGATAGATAGATATATAGATAGATAGATAGATAGATATATATTTAGATAGATAGATAGATAGATAGATAGATATAGATATAGATATAGATATAGATATAGATAGACCCAGATGGTAGAGCTTCATGTGCCAAAATCGTTCGTTGTCCACACTGGCTTCTGTTGCAGAGCATAGTGTTTAGGGTTTAGGGGTTTAGGGTTTAGGGGTTTAGGGGTTTAGGGTTTAGGGTTTTATTCTTCAAATCCAGCGACTTGTGAACAGTTAGGAGCCAGCAGCATGAATGACGAACAGAACGAGTGAATGCATGAACTAATGCACGTCTGTTGCCCCTGCATTCCCAAGGAACAGTTCTCCTTGCACACAGCTGAAGAGGCCTCTGCCCAAAATGGCTGGAGCTGGGATATGGGTCAGGATTAAAGCGCTCGAGGCTGTAGAACTCTAGAGTCTATCTAGACCCACCGAAGCATCTTCGTTGTAGATTGCTACATCCATGCAGTTGCGGCGCAGTGCAGCCACTCTGCAAAACATGCTTACAGGACTCAGCTTTTTGTGTAAGGAGTGTCGCTCAAATAAAGTACAGGAAGCCGTGCCCATCCCATCGATCCAGTGCCAGCATCACCCATGAGAACCCATCCCCCAATAATTAACCTAAGCCTGTAAGGACCGGTAAGAGCTCATGCTCTAGGTTGTTGACCCAATGACCATGACCGTGCTGGCTTTGGGCGATTTTGACCGTGAGGGTATAGTGGTAATGGGTAATGGGTAATTGGTGCACACAAACACATTCCCTTAGCATCAAAATAGCCCAAAAGCCTTATATAATAGGGTCTTTGGGCCCAAAAGCCGTAAAGTGTGAGTCCTTCGATGCTAGGGGATTGCCTGCACATAAGTGAGTAAGTGAACGAAACGTGGCCTGGAATCCAATGGCTGCCTTGTTCATCTTGAAGGTACAGTTTATAGGGTGTATGTGTTTGCAGTAGGGTTTTAGGGCTTTGGGTTTGAGGGTTTAGGGTTTAAGGTTTAGGGTTTAGGGCTTCAGGGTTTGGGGTTTAGGGTTTAGGGAGGCTTGCTTCCCTAAGGGTCCATAGGACCTAGTAATCATATACTTGGATTACGGATAGTTGTCTTGTAGGTTAGTATTCAGAAGAGTATATGATTATTGGGCACTTGGACCCTTAGAGGAAGGTACAGGATTTAGTTGTAATACATGACTTGGAAATTACTGGGATTCTCAAGACATTATAATGGTTTAGGTCATTCATTGTACTGTAGATATAGGTAATGAAATATAGGTCCTAAATATAATGCAAGAAACCACCTAACCTAATAAGCCAACCGCCTGTTACACGCTTGATCTCAGGGATAGACCTAAAGTGTAACTACGACACCTAATTCATAGAAGCACAAGGCCGTTCCGTTTCTATCTTTCTATTTTGCCCTTTCACAATTTCAGAATAAATGCGTGAAAAAGGAGAA
>CAJNJA010008173.1:0-15626 GCA_905231915.1 Symbiodinium necroappetens
TTACCTATACTATTTGGGGTTCCTTATTAAAATCATAGTATATGATGTACCCCAAAGCCATATTCTAATTATTAAGGCCCCTATATTACTGCGGTATTTTCTTGGTGCGGACTTGCAGCGGCCCCACCTCTGCGACTTGGGTGTTTTCTCGTGCAGACGTTGGCGACGTCATCGGCAAGCGGCCATTTTGGGGGTTAAGGGTTTAGGGTTTTGGGTTTTAGGTTTTAGGGTTTAGGGTTTAGGCTTGCGTGCCTACAACCGAATTGCCCGGAAAGTTGATTCCCAGCACCCGCCCATAGCATATGGACCCCGAGTTGAGTGGTTAGTGGAGCGGCGAGCAGGTTTGGGTTGACGATCAATCCTGAGCAAAAACGATCCCTAGCCCCAAGCGTCCATGTACCCAAAATAGATATACTTTGGCCCCAAAGTACCCAAATCGGGACTATTTTCAGGCCAAAGTATATCTAGTTGGGCACATTGACCCTTAGGGTAAGGGTCCAAGTACCTAGTAATCATCTACTCTTCTGCATACTAACCTACAAAACTACTATCCGTAACCCAAGTACATGAATTTTAGGTTCTTTGGACCCTTAGGGTAACCGGTTCCTTAAGGATCCTAGTTGCCTCTTTGAGATGGTTCCTCTAGAGTAGAGCATATGCGAAGTTTTTTTCTCTCACGACACGGAAGTCTCGTTAATGTACACCTGTATATCCAGGTTGATGTGCTTAATTTACGTATAGCAGTAGTATAACACATGCTATTGCCATGCTCCACACAACCCGCTATATGTATGGCAGCCTCACTGCCGAGCACTTATAGTATGGTTCGGCATATCCTCATAGCTTGCCACTGTGCATCGCACGCCTGTTGATACATCTGTAGCTACACTGCGTCATGCCTCCATATAAACCTAGACCGCAACATGCCGTAATTGCGTAAACTTACCGAACAGGGGAAGGAAAGCAGCGGCAGCTTTGTTCCCTCATCGTTGAGTCATGGTTTACCGACAATATATTCGCTTCTCGTGAGCCGGAGCTGATCTGTGTCAACTCGTCTACACCTGATCCGAAAACAGATTACAGCTCATGAGTCACCCGGGTCTACCACGCATCCTACAGCGCCAAATCACAAAAGGCGGATCATTGACAGCTGAGCGGGTTCTGTATGATGATGTCGTGGCCATGGCACCTGTTGCTCCACCTCAACCTTAAACAAGCCGTCAACAAATCCGGAAGCCCTACCTGCAGCACCGAACCAGAGAACCTCGTAGGTAATGTCCCCAGAAATACTTACTGGAAACCTCCAGCGATTGACCCTCTTTCTCCTCTTTGGTTTTTGAAGACGTCAGGCACATGTCCTGTAACCCTAAGGGTTCTGAGCACCTGCTGCCTTAATTCGGGATGGGTTTAGGGTTGAGGGTTTAGGGTTTAGGGGTTAAGATCCCGGGTAAAGGGTTCAGGCTTAGGGTATCTCCTTGCAAGGGTCGGAAATCTCTTCAGGGTTCTGAGCGTTCAACGCATTGTCTCAGGTGCCTTTCTATAACGGTCGCTTAAGGATCCTAGGATCTGTTTAAAAGGACTCCTTTAAGAGTTCCTTTAGGTTTAGGGTTTAGGGTTTAGGGTTTTAGGGTTTAGGGTTTTAGGAGTTCCTCCATATAAGGCCTGCTTAAAGGAGCCCAGGAGTCCCTCTTTTAAAGGGTTCCCTTGAAGGCTTAGGGGCCTTGCAGGGTTTAGGCCGCGAACTCGGAGAGCCCAACATCCGTCGACCTTAAGGATATATACCTGAAATCATGTAGTTAAGGCCCCTTGTCAGCACGAGAACCCTAATGCAAGGAGGTTAGGAATTCGCACAGGGTTTGGGGAGCGTATACTGCGCTTTTGTTATGAATTTGCCCGAAGGACAAGTATTATTGGTAAGTTTCACGCCTCTATATCAGATCCCGAGGCCCCAAACCCACCAACGCGTCTGAAACTTGCTTCTGCTTGCCCCGGAGCTGCCATCGAGACGCAAGACACTGAAACACAAACCCCCGAACCCCTATGAACCCCCAATCATCATTAACCCCCGGAGTCCCTAGCCCTTTCACCTCCATATTCCCCCAAAAAACAGATAACGCGAGATTCCCTTCTCCTCTCAACCCCTCGAGCACCCGATAACAAAACCAGCAGAAACTCGATAAACCAGAAGAGAGCCCCAAATCCTAAACCCTCAATCCTAAATTCCCAAAAAAACCCAAATCCCAAAAACCTGAACCCTTAACCCTAAATTCTCCTAACATCCTATAAATTCCAAAGAACCCCAAAACCCTGAACCCCCAAACCCTAAACCCTATAATCCCTAAACCCTAAGCCCTTAGAGCCGCCGAGATTCGAGGCTCCAGAGCGCAGCCGTGAGCACGGCCGCCAGCGCCGTCAGAGGCACCGCAGCGAGGAATCGAGCCTGGGGAGGGATTCCTTCTTAGGTTCCTTTTGGGGTCTTTTTTTGGTTGAGTCTTGTTTTTTGTTGCTTTGGTCTTTTTGTTGTTGTTTTCCTTTGTTCTTTTGCTTTCTGCTAGGGGATCCTTCTTTAGGTTCCTTTTTTGTAGGGTTTAGGGTTTAGGGTTGAGGGTTTAGGGTGTAGGCGTTCGTTGCCTTACTTCCCCAAGAAGCCATGGGAAATTGAAGGTTAAACTTTCAGACTCTGTGTGTATACAAAACAGAACCATGGCCCGAAAAAACAAGCAAACACACAACCAAGACCCTCCAAACCAAACTCCCTGAGCAACCCTAAACCCTAAGCCCCACACCTAAAACTCTAAGCCTTATAAGTAAGCCAAGCCCTGAACTCAAAAACCAAACCCTAAAACCTCAACCCTACACCCTAAACTCTAAGCCTTATAACCAAACCCTGAACCCAAAAAAACAAACCCTAAACCCTCAACCCTGCACCCTGAACCCTAAGCCTTGTAACTCAACCTTGAACCCCAAAACCCAAACCCTAAACCTTAAACAGTAAACTCAAAGCCCCTAAGCCTTATAGCTAAGCCCTGAACCCCAACACCCAAACCCTAAACGCTTATAACTAAACCCTGAACCCCAACACCCAAACCCAAACCCTGCACCCCACACCCTAAACTCTAAGCCTTATAACTAAGCCCTGAATCTCAAAACCCAAAACTCAAACCCTAAACCCTACACCCTAAATTCTAAGCCTTACAACCAAACCCTGAACCCCAAAACCCAAAACTCAAACCCTAAACCTACACCCTACACCCTAAACCCAAAGCCCTGAACCCCAAAACCCAAAACCCTAAACCCTACACCCCGAAACCCTAAACCCTAAAACAAAAAAACAAACCCTAAACCTGAAAAACAAAAAAACAAACCCTAAACCCTAACAACAAAAAAAACAAACCCTAAACTAAACAGTGTTGCAGCCCGAGAGGCGAGGCAGGGCCCAGCCAGGAAGGGCATCTGGGGGTTTAGGGGGTTTGGGGCGTATAGGGTTTAGGGGTCTAGGGGTTTGGGGGTTTAGGGTTTAGGGTTTAGGATTTAGGGGTTTATAGGGTTTGTAGGGTTTATAGGGTTTATAGGGGTTTAGGGTTTAGGGGTTCGGGGTTTATAGGGTTTATAGGGTTTATAGGGCTTATACGGTTTATAGGGTTTATAGCGTTATAGGGCTCATAGGGCTTATAGGGCTTATAGGGTTTATAGGGGTTTAGGGTTGCTTTTAAAGGAAAAAGCCTAATTAGACCAAACTGATAAGGCACCTACAGTTGAAGGTATATTCCTTCTGATTAATGGGCCTTGGGCTCTTTGGGACTGTCTGGGTTGAGGGTTCGGGGTTTAGGGTTTAGGGTTCTATAGGGGTTTCGGGGTTTCGGGGTTTTGGGGTTTAGGGATAGGCGTTCAAGGTTCTGGCGAAGGCGGCCTCTTTCCCCTTTGTGCACTATCACTCCAAGACAACACTTCGACAAAGTTGACACATCAAGTTAACGAGCCGAAATCAACGAACCGCTCAAATCGAATGAACAACCCTAAACCCTAAACCCTAAACCGTACAAGTCAGCTCGGAATGACAGCCTTGCAAATTTACCGAGGTCCCAAGGTTCAAAGTCCAGGTCTTGGGGGGTTCAGGTATTCAGGCTTGGGGTCGCGTGTTTAGGCGATATCTTGATGGCCTTAACAGATTTCCATCACGGTTTCACAGGGTTGTGCAACAGGCTTTCGAAGGCTGCTTTAAACCACAGTGTTATGCGGGGAGGGGGGCAAAAGAAGGGAGAAGGGGGGTCCAGAAACTAGGTTTGACTTACTTGTCCTGTTTGTTAGAAAAACCCTTCTCTTTAGAGAAGACATCTGGCATACCTCATCTGGAGGGGGCTGTCAACGACCCTCTTCCTTACGACGTCTTCGAGTTAATGGGCGCGCAGCAACTGTGGGACTTATGGTGTATTCCGTTCTGCTAGCTATGGATGATAATGCAAGGTGTTCCAGCAGAAAGAAGACCCTTCAGGTAGAGCTGTCGGTGCTTATCAGACTGCTTCTAGAATCTTATTTGTGCTGGGAAGATTCAGCAATCTAGCCAGCTGACTATCAGCACAAGTCAAGATGGTCCCAATCGTGGCTATGCTTTTTTCTTCTTGATATGTCCCCTGGTGCTTCACTTGGCTGACTTCAGACGGTCTCCTCAAAAGAAAGTTGCAGCTATACTTTGTAAAATCAACACATAAAGTTACAGCCTCAAACACAATCCAGAAGACAGCCGAAGATATACATCAGAAGCGCGCAAACAAAGGGAGCATTGAAGCTAGGCTCCATAAACATCCGTCCTCACAATTACATACTCTCCAACAGAGTAAACCCAAGTACCCATGCATTAGGTCCCCTCAACACCTTTCCGCAACCCTAGAAACCCCCTTCCAAGAACCTCATAATAACCCCGGGTGGGGGGGTAAACGACCCTATCAACTGGCACCTGTTGCTCCAGCTCCTCATGTGGCTGCAGTCCCACCAGACGCTTCCTGTGCTGGGTTGAAGCGCGTAGAGACTTGAGGGAGCCAAATAAAAGTGCAGGGGTCGTGCTGCAAAGCCCAGGTTTTAGGTTTTTAGGGCTTTAGGGCTTTAGGGGCTTTAGGGGCTTTAGGGGTTTAGGGTTTAGGGTTTCCCGCTTCGTGGGGTCGGTGCATTCAGCATACACATGTCATGCTGCGAGGCTCGGCATTGGGGGACGGGAATAACGGGCTCATCGTCTGCTTAGGGGCTGAGAACCCTAGCCCAAAAAAGATTAACCTTTCAATTATGGTAGGATTATATAAGCCCAACAAGATTAAAGGTTACCTACTCAGCTACTAAGTCTGGCTCCGAGTCGGGTGGACCTGTGCTCGGCTCTTCCCGTTGTTTGGGAAGTCCTTCATAGAGCAGCCAAGAAGAAAGATTGTTCAGGAGTCTAGACGATGTGGGCCTTAGTCTTAGAAGAAAAGAGCTTTGCGGTTGGTAGCTTCAAAACCCTAAAGCCGGAGCCCAACAGGTTAGGGTTCAGAGGTTAGTGGTCACTGTGAGTCCAAGCGGCAAGGATGACGTGCTGTTGGCGGACCCCCGCGACAGCCGGCGCTGCAGAATGCTCGTCACCCTGAGATTCGCAAGGCTCCATTGACGACCACAAAAACGTACGAGGACACGACTAGGCTCTGTCGCCGACGGCAAGGATTGAAATGGCGATGAAGGAGGTTCAAATATTCGTAAATCCGAAACATATCCTTCATGTTCGGGAGCACGAGCGCCCAACAAAAAGACCGAAGCGAAATCGGCGCAATCACAAATTAAGTACCACTGTTTTTGGTGTATACAGCCCCTCAAGAGGTATTAAGGACACCCTCAATTGTGCGAGGTATCGTCACGGGTTTTCGTCACAGGTTTTCAGAATAGACACGGTGCTTATCCGGTATTATATAGGGACTAGAGAATGTATTGGCCATAACCGACTATGCAGACCTCTCGATTACCTCGGACACGGAAATCTAAACCGTGCACATGTCTGTGGCATCTCAACTGTCTGCGCATGCCGCTGGTTGTCCAAACAACAAGCCCCTGGGCTTAGCCTTGCCGGACAAGCTTCTCACAGTCAGCTCCACAATCGATCACTGGCGAGCCGTGCGACCTCAATCACCCGACAAACTTTACGCTAGATGGTTCAGGCTTCGATCTATGGTCAAGACTGCCATGAGGGTTGGTCTTCAGCGTTCAAGGCAGAACCTCTCAACCTGTGTCACGTTCACAAGCTATGGAAGCAATCCTTGAGGGTCCATGTGCCCAAATAGATATACTTTGGCCTTAAAGTAGTCCCTATTTGGGTACTTTGGGGCCAAAGTCTATCTATTTGGGTACATGGACCCTTAGGGATTGGCAGGCTGGGGATGGAGACGCGAAGACCAACTACAGGTCTCTTGGGCTTTGTCTAAGGGCTTGGGGTCTTCGTTGAAGTTGAGTTTATAAGCACAAGAATGTGTGCACCTGCAGCTCTCTAAGGGATCATATGATCCCAAAAAGTTTGTATGGTGTAGTTAGTAATTCAGCTCCTGAGGGGTTCTAGGGCCACAGACAGGAAGCCCGACAGACTCATAAACGCCCCTAAACCCCTAAACCCTAAACCCCTTAACCCTAAACCCCCAAACCCTAATTCCCTAAACCCCTAAACCCCTAAACCCTAAACCGGGCAGGAGTTCGGGAGACCCGAAGGCCATTCGTGGGTGCGGTAGGGGAGCCCCAGAGGGTCCGCATAGACTACCACCTGTGGAATGACAAACCCAAGGGTTTAGGGTTTAGGGTACCTTACTTCCCAAAGGGTCCTGGGTTTAGGGTTTAGGGTTCCTGAGTACCTATATAGTAGAGTGTAGGGGTGAGCTTGTTGGGAACCATATGGGTAGTTCTCTTGAATTAGGTTCCCTTTTCGGCTCCTGTGCCGCACTAATTTTTGGGGGCCTAAAGAGGCACACCCGATTAAGAAAACTACCCATATAGCTCCATGAGGGTCAGCGTTTGGGGCTTAGGGTTCAGGGCAATTTAGGGATCTGTGTGCCTGCGGTGCTTTTAGAATCTCATAGACATGACAGATCGCAAGCTTCTGGGCAAAGCTTGTAGGCATTGGGTTTACTAGGGTTTAGGGTTTAGGGTTTAGGTTTACCTGAAAACCATGAAACCCCAACTCAATGCCTTGTCTTGGTATCCGTTGCAACAGCCCCCACCCCAAACTGTGTATAGTTAGAAGTTAGAGCTCTATACTGAACCAACAAATAAGATAAATTGAAAACATCCCGGACCTTAAACCCCTAACTGAGCCCCCCCCTAAACCCCCCTTTTAGAGCTATTGACTGCGGCGTCCAAGGTGCTGTGCGCGGGATCCATTGCTGGTCGCGAGCGCCAGTGCTAGCAAACATAAGCCTGACAGCCTGAGAATGGAATCAACTTACCCTAAGTAAGGGTTTAGGGTTTAGGGTTTAGGGTCCAAGTAGATGATAATCACATAGTCTTCCAAACACGAACATACAAAACTACTATCCAACACCCAACTGCTTAATACTTGGACCCTTACAGTTAGGTTTTAGCGTGTTCGCGCTGCGCGCTCTGCTTTAGGGAGGATCGCAAGCCGGTAGCTTTGCAGCTAGTGCCTTTTAAGCCCTTCTTTGGTTTGAGTCCCTACGTTTTCACAAGAGCACCTACCCACAACATCGAATATCCTCCTTGACCCTTCAGTTTTCTTGGGGTCCTTATTGTACTCCTTACTTAAAGCCACTTGAGGTTTACTCTGGGGGCCTAATAATTAGACTCGGGC
The DNA here is from genome assembly GCA_905231915.1 of Symbiodinium necroappetens. Lineage (NCBI taxonomy): Eukaryota > Dinophyceae > Suessiales > Symbiodiniaceae > Symbiodinium > Symbiodinium necroappetens. The sequence continues at coordinate 7,808 of CAJNJA010008173.1, forward strand.
TTTGGAAGAAGGACCCCCCCTTAAAAAAAAGTATAGGTAATCAGTTAGGCCCTTATAGTATTTCCTTGTTCAAGGGCTCTGGGGTTTCCTACATAAGAGGCTTGAAAAGGGTTTAGGGGTTTAGGGTTTACGGCCAGTTCGAAGACTGCCAGGATTTCGTTATCCCGGCTGGAATCCTGGGTGTATGTTTACCAGGCTACCCAAATGGGTTCTCTGAATTAGGGTCCCCTTTAGGGTCCCATTTATAGGGGGGCCGTACTATATTGGGGACCCACAAAGGGACCCCAATTTAGAGAACTACCTAAATAGCACCTTAAGTTCCAATGGTGCCCTTTCCGGGTGTTTCGTCTTTAAGACGGAGACAATTAGCTGGAAGGATAAAGTGCTTCACCTGCCGAGCTAGTTTGCGACAAGCATAAGCATCGGGTACAGAAGCAGTATTCTGAAGTTTGCGGCTCCATGACTAGTCGTCTTCGGATAAGGGCTTAGGGTGTTGTTGTGGATCATGTTCCCCTTGCCGACTAAATAAAAATCCACAGACTCTGGATGGATCTTACATTTAGCTATGCAGATTGCAGTCTACCGCGAGACTGGGCTTCTGTTAAGGGTTTTGATGTACGTGACGATAGTCGGGATCCATAGTAAAGTCATCTGGCTTCCTTCTTAGTTCTTATTGTAGCTTGAAATGGGGGTTTCCGAAAATGGGGGGACCCTATAGTACCCTGAATAGTAGGATCCTTATTATATATAAGGACCCCCCAAACTTTGGAAACCCCAAATTTAGTTCCGTAACAAGTTGTTAACAAGGACCCAGGAGATCAACCTCCTGCATTCGGTCAGGCTCGTGGACACTCAATCTGTGTGGAGTTTGGAGTTTTGCTCTGCCCTCAACGAGCAGTTGTAGCTGTGATACAGTGGCCTTACGTAATGTTGATTGCAATAATTAGGGTAATTAGGGTTTTAAGCAGACATGATTCTGTGAGGATCTGATAACACTTTTCAGGGTCCAGAATTGTAGGACCCCTTGCCTCCTAACAATCTCAAATTCTCAGCCGTAAGACATGCGTAAACCTCTCACATCGGAGAGCCCGCAGGTTTAGGGTTTAGGGTTGAGGGCTAGAGCTGTTTGTCTCAAGAGCATGGAAGCTTCCTCACCTGAACGGCCCACAGCCTCGAGAAGCTTCTCAAAGCGACACACCCCAAAACTCCGAGCATTCTGTAGGCTCAAGGAAAAGAAGGAGCATTGCCCAAAGGACCAGAGATCAAAGAAGTGGAACGTGTAGGTAGTTTCCCCAATATAGTACGGCATCCTTACAAAAATGACCCTAAAAGGGACCCTACTGTAGAGAGCTCCCATGTAGGATTTACAGCCGCAGTTCACTCACTTGCCGGCAGGCGGCAAGCTGCGGTGCGTCAACATCGCCGGATCATGGGTCAATCAACACTTGGGTAGTTCTCTAAATCAAGGTCCCCTTTTGAACACGTTTTATGACCTAATTAACCAGGGACCCTAATTTAGAGAACTACCCACCTGAGGGCTGCAGGCCTTTAGATTTCGAAGTCCCTCCAAGTGCCCGGAGGCTAGACCCTCTCAAGACTGCCTTCTGGTACAATCTCATAAACCTAGAGATCCTACACATGGATACTGATATTAACGGTGCCTTTGGGAGAGTTCCTGGCACTGCAAAAGCTTTCAGCAAGACAGCCAAGATAAGCTTCGTTTACATGTCCACCGCTGTTGGTTTCAAAAATGAAAACATCCATCCCCGCTACATACGAGACCATAAGCCCGAAACTCCTAAATCTGCTTCCCCTGGCCTGACAGGAGAAGCCCTGCTACGGAAAGGGCTTGAGCCAGTGTGCAGGGCCATTGATGGCAGCTTGAAGGTACCTTCCTCGTATGTAGGTCATCATTATACCTATAGAGTTACAAGTATGATGTCTGATCCGGGTAGTGAATCGAAACTTCGATTTCTCGCATCCTAGTCTTAGTCCTAAACTTTTCAGTAGGCGCAACGATCCGATAATAAGTAAACAGATTTACGCCTTTGGGGAATGTTGAGGGCCTGACGTTACCCATAGGCTCCATCGTAGTTCCTTTTTGGGTTTACTTTGTAGGATCCTAAATATGAACCACCAGAAGGAACTACAATGGACGCTATAGGTGGTATCCTCAATCGTAAACCACAGACGCGAACATCACAAGCCTTCTGATCATAGAAATCGCGGTTCAACGCCAAGGACCACAACCAGAAGTTCACCGACCACGGCGACGAAGACGACCACGACTACGGCCTACACCTAAACCCTGAACCTACCCTAAACCCTAAACCTGAACCCGGAACCCTAAGCACCGACCGCCCTGTCGGAAGAGTCGTCACAGTCGTCACATTCTGGCTGCAAGGCTATTTCAAGCCTTGTGGGGCTTCTTTTTGCTGTCTGAGCTCGAGCAAAAAACAAACACACCAACCTCCAACAGACACACGGTTTGGCTGCAAGCTGAACTTCTCAACCGCAACAAGAGCCCTAAACCCTAAACCCTAAAACCCCAACCCCGAAGCCTAAACCCTAAAACCCTAAACCCTACCTGGGAATCCAAAAACCTACCGTTTTAGGGGTTCTACCCTCTAATTAAGGGGTCATAACCTACTATATATATTGTAGGGTTTGGGGTCACAGGTAGACCCTAAACCCTCAACCTCCACAAACACCAACCTCCGGGGTTCAACTGAGACTCCCTGAAGCTTCGGACGAGGTCGGCGCGAGCATCCGGGCACGTCCGGCATCGCTCGTTCGACGCTGGACCTGATGCTACGGCTTTTGGTTCTAAGGGTCCATGTGCCCACATAGATATACTTTGGCCCCAAAGTACTCAAATAGGGACTACTTCAAGGCCAAAGTATATCTATTTGGGTACATCGATGGGGTTTTGAGGGTACAAATTACTAGGAGATCTAAACATTACTACCGAATCCTCGGACCATCCCTGACAACTCTCAACCTAAACGCTTACAGCTCAACCGAAACTTATAAACCCTAAGCCGTAGGCCCTCGACCCGAAGAGCCCTGAACAGGGTTCTGCAGCTATCCAGGAGACAAGCACTTACTGGGTAATGGATGCCAAGAGAAACCGGGGTCAGCAAGTAAAGCCGTGTAGTACTCCAGAGCAAATGGCCAGTCAATGGAATTTTCACCAAGTTGGTCATCTACTAAGATCTTTATGCTGCATCACTATGAATACTTTACCTCCAATCTTCAAAACCATCAAAACTCTGGCAATATAAGCCTTGGGAGATCAGGCGATCTGACATATTGGCACTTCTGTCTTGCCAGATTCAGGCCGATCGCACCTCGGGAGTTTTTTATGGTCGTTGAGCATTGCGCCAAGCTGTTTCACGCTTGTCACCAATATCAAAACATCATCGGCATAGACGAGCCCTAAGGGTCCATGTACCCAAATAGACATACTTTGGCCTTGGTCCCTATTTGGGTACCTTGGGGCCAAAGTATATCTATTTGGGTACATGGACCCTTAGGGGAGTAGAGACAGGGGGCGTCCTGCGCTGTCGTTCAGCCATACATGCCAGCAGAGGAAGGCCCCACATGCAAACATGACCGTCAATTCTGCACAAGGGACATGTGACATGGTTCCTTGTTGATGTGGATATCAGAAGGGCTGTATATATAATATGGTTTATATAAAGATTCATATGTCTCCCCGCTTTGAAGGCACCTATATTGCATGTAGCTTCTGAAGCTTTAGTGCTACACCTGCAATTGAGACTTACGGAACTGTAAGACTGTTTTACTTCGCGTGTGAAATGTTTGACCCTGAGACTCCAAACAGCCCAAAGTAGGTATTATTGGTAGACTTTAGACCCCAAATTGTGTACTTGGAGTCTTAGGGTGAAGCAGGAACTGAATCGTTTGGGACAGTTTGGGTTTAGGGTTTAGGGTTTAGGGACTTTGGGACAGTTTGGGCCCAAAAGCCTTCTATGCAACCCAAACCCCTGAACCCAAACCCTAAACCCAAACTAAATCCTGAACCCTAAAGCCTATCCCGAAAGCAACACCCGCCCGCCCGCCGACGCTAAAGACCTAACTCGAAACCCGGAGCCCAAGCCCCTAAAACCCTGAAGCCCTCATCGCTCAGGGTTTAGGCTTTGGCTTCTAATCATATAATCCTCCAACTCCCAAGACTAAGCTGCATTTAGCAAACCACTACCCTAAACCCCAAGTGCCCAATGATTACCTCCTTTGGACCTGAAGCCCCTAAACCCTAACCCCTAGTTGCCAGGATGTTTCGGACCATGGTGTAAGCAGTATCCAGCTGCTACCCCAAACCCAGGCCTTAAGACTCCAGATGGCCCAAAGTAGATACTATTTGTAGACTTTGGACCCCGAAGCGGGTACTATTTGTATACTTGGAGTCTTAGGGAAGTAATAACAAAACAATCAGGGTTTACGGCTTACGGTTTAGGGTCCAAGCACCAAATTATCAGGTGCATTGGACCCTTACCCTAAGGCTCAAAATAGCCCAAAAGCCTTATATAGTATGGTCTTTAGGCCCAAAAAGTCCTTAGAGCCTTAGGGTTCGGGTAATCCTTGGCGAGACTGAGTCTGGCTCCATCTCAATGAACTCCGCTTGCGTCTGCTGACCTCAGCTCGGCAGGGCCTTCGCTACTATTTTTCCTAAGGGTTTAGGGTAGGGTTTAGGGGTTAGGGTTTAGGGTTTAGGGTTTAAACAGGGCCTTTGCTACTATTTTTTCCTAGCGTATAGGGGCCTTCATAAATAGAATAGGGCTTATATCATATCAAACCCTAAACAACACCCTAAACCGCTAAACCCTGGCTTGTATCCCTACTTGTCCAGTATCCTAGGCAACTACAGGTTAAGCTTGGGGGGGGGGGGGGGTTATAGTAGCCCAAACAAGCTAAAGGTTAAATACCTGCCGTACTACTGAGTTTCCTAGCGTAGCTGTTTATAGAAAGAGAACAGGATTTGGGGTCATATTCTACTATGGATATGATAAGGAACGATGCAGGCTTCCATATCTTCGGGCCATATTCTGGCATAAAAGGTTCAGGGCACAGGGGTTTAGGGTTTAGGACAAGGGTTTAGGGGTTTAGGGGAGGTATACATATAACAAGAAACCCTGAGCACCCTCTCCCTCAACCCCAACACCCCCCAAGCAACATCACACTAAACCCCAAAGCCTATAGCGTAAGCCTTAACCGCCTCAACCCTGAACTGTGAACCCTAAAGCCCCAACAATAAAGCCAAACCCTCAACCCTAAAACCCCAAGCCCTACACTAGAACCCTGAAAGGCACACTTAAACGGGACCTAACTTAACCTGAGAAGGACTGGGCTTCGAACGGTGTGACTGGAGCACACGCCACTGATGTTCGGCCCGGCCCACCTGAACGGAACTTAATTTTAGGGTTAAAGTCTTTATTAGGGTTTAGGGTTTAGGACTTAACTTTAGGGCTTAGCTCATTAGGGTTTAGGGTTTAGGGTGTATAGGGTTGAGGGTTGCTCTTCCAAGATCTCAAACCCTTAAGCCCTGAACCCTATATAATGAGCCCTAAACGCGATGTCTGAAGAAGACCAAGATCCGTCGTCGATGGCGCTCCCGTCCTCCTTGAGAAACGTGACTTCCTCCCTAAACCCTAAACCCCTAAACCCTAAACCCTTCGCCCTAAACCCTAACCCCTAAACATTTGCCAACGCGTCGTCCTTTTAGACCCCGGTCCAGCAGCACGGAGCTTTGCTTGGCCAAGCCTTTTGGCAGACTTCGGCCCCCAGGAAGGCCCAGTTCCACGGGGAATGATGAAAAACACAGAGGTCCCAGATGTGCAGGCTTGGGTTTAGGGTTTAGGGTTCAGGGTTTAGGGTTTAGGGGGCCAGATGTAGGTTTGGTGCTGCTTCGCGTCGTTGAGATCTTAGTTCTTCAGGGTTCAACAATTCAAAGCTGCAGACATACTGTTGATGGTATAGATCCTGCATTACCTTAAGAACCCTAAACTATGGGAATTATGGTATATTCCTTCATTATGGGTAATGCAGGATTTATATCTCATTCAGAGAAGCAGCAGCTGACGATAGAGAGGGCCCAGTCTCCCACAGACTCCTTGTAGCTCAGAACGTTGAAGTCTTCTGGGTTCTTGTTAAGGGACTTAATTTATGTTACTATACTAAGGAAACAAAATACGTAATTACTATGGATCCCGATTAATGGTAACTTAAATTAAACCCTTTAACAGGAGCTTAGTCGTTCGCAAGCAAGGCGTCGCAGCTGGGATGAGGGATTTAGGTTGCCATTGGGCAGACCTTTTGCCCTAAACCCTAAACCCTGAACCCTACTCCCTAAACCCTACACCCTAAACCCTGAACCCTATACCCTAAACCCTAAGCCCTAAACCGGGCGGAGTTGTCGTCTTGGCCAGGATGGCAACAGCAAACACAAAGTACATCCTGGAATGACTCCTTTTTCAGGCCGCGGGGATTCCAGCACGGACGCCGGGTTTAGAAGTACTCGAAACTGCAATATTTTGCAGGGACCCCTGGCATCAAAAAAACGTTGTTCTTGGCCTTGTAGAGGGGCACGCCAGCCTTGGATTGCTGTTGTTATTTGTCAGCTGTACCTTGCCCGCCCATGCCAGGGGGCAGGCGTCGGACTCTTCACCGGGACAGGTCAGCCCTAAACCCTCAGCCCTCAACCCTTAGGTGGGGGTTGGGATTAGGGGGACCCTTGGGGATATAGACCCTCTCAATAAGGTCCTTGTTAAGAGAGCCAGAAGTAGGTCCCCTTTAAGGGGTCCTCCCTCATAGTACCTGGGACTTAGCCCTAAACTCAAATCCTCAAACCCTAAACCCTAAACCCGAAATCCTCAAACCCTGAGCCAAAATCCTTCACACCCTTCAATCTAAACCCCAAATCCGTTTAAACTCCTGCAACCCCCTCGACGCCAAACCTCACAATTTTCAACGCCCAAACCCTAAACCCCAAAATCCTCAAAACCCCGAGAACCCTAAACCTAAACTTCTCAAACCCTAAACCCCCCATATCCTCAAAACCTAAACTAGATATCGTCAAACTCTAAACTCAAATTCTCCCAAACTCTAAACCCTACCTATAGTCTCCATTGTAGTTCCTTTATGGGATACCTTATAACATCCTTAATATATAATTATATAATTGGTTAAACCAAAACAGGAACTACAGGTAAGACCCCAAATCCTCGAACCCTCTCATCAAGCGCTAAACTGGAAACTCCTCAAACCCTGAACCCTAACCCTTAGGCTCTAAGGACTCATATCTTAAGGCTTTTGGGCCCACAGACCATACCATACAAGGCTGTTGGGCTATTTTGAGCCTTAGGGTACAGCCAAAATCCTTTCAAACTCCTGTAGCGCCCTACACCGTAAACCCCACAACCCTCAAAGCCTGAAACCCCAAACTCCAAAAATCCTTAAACCCCCGCCTACAGTACACACCCTAACTTTAAGGCTCAAAACAGCCCAAAAGCCTTCTATAGTATGGTCTTTAGGCCCAAAAGCCTTAAAATATATGAGTCCTTAGAGCCTTAGGGTAAACCCTAGCTTCCTCAAACCCCAGTCTTCCCTAAACCCCAAACCCTAACCCCTAAACCACCCTAAGGCTCCTGGACCCTTGTAGTGAGATCCCAGAACCCTAGCCCCCAAAGCCGAAACCCTCCCCCAGAAAGCCCAAGACCCTCTTAGGAGCCTTAGGGCCTAAAACCCTAAACTCTAAAACCCTAAAGCCCTAAAACCCTAAACCCTAAAACCCTAACCC
>CAJNJA010008174.1:0-15626 GCA_905231915.1 Symbiodinium necroappetens
CCCTTTCTCACCCTTTCTCTGCAATGTCGACGCTCAGCAGCTGCGGAGCGGCAACGCACCCCTGGGCCTGTGTTAGGCCACAACCTTAGTCAGCAGTCTCCAACGGGGACTGGGATCGTTAACCAGCTTCTCTGATGCCTGCTTGCCCCTCGCTGAGGCAACTTCTCCAAAAGATATCTTTCAACAGATTCGTAGAGGAAGTCCGGGAAATCCAACAAAACTGATGTGAGCCGAACCTGCAGGGAAGTACTGTGTGGGCGCGTCTCCTGCACCTGCCAGCTGTATCCACCTTGCCTCGCCGCTGCACGCAAGATCTGAGTCCAATGTCGGAGGCGTTTGGAAAGCGGAACCTCGACGAAAGCTCCATTCTCCACCGAGTCCGTGCAAATCCACCGGCCTTCTTTCCAAACCGGCACCGGGCAGGCACTGAACAAGCAAAACGAGAAGTAGAGCTGCACGGTAGAGATCCAACGTCTTGCAGAGGGCCCTTGCCGAGAGGCTGCCATCCAACGTTGTAGCGACGCCGTGAAGCGAGCCCCGTAGCGTAGCGCCAGAGCAGCACTCGCATGCTCACCAAGTTCGCCTAGGACACTGATCGCCCCATCGTCAATCGGCAGCTGAGTCGGCTCAACAGCAGGCCGTTGTGGCTTTGTTGTGGTAGCTCTCAAGCCCACTCGAGCGTGAAGTTGAAGTACTGCTGTGGAAACCGAAACCTGCTCGTCGTAGGCGGTTTCGAAAGACCGCCAAACCTGCCAGAACGCAGCCGAGCGCAGGAAGTGAGCGGCTGTTGCTGCCCTGTCCGCCATGTCGTTCTGCTCGGCGCACCACTCATCTCCGAAAGTTTGCTCAAGGGTAGGGTCGAGGTGCGACACGACCTTGTGCACGTGAATAAGATGGCCAATCTCCTCAACTGCAGGCAAGAACTGGCACCATAAGTCGGCATGCGGAGACCTAGTCCTAGGAAACCAACCCGAAGACAGCAACCGCCTAAGCCTAGAGACCACACCCTGACAGTCGGACCAGATGCGCACCGGCCTGCGGCATTGCTGGCAAAACCGCACAGCAGCAAGAGCTGCATACAACTCACCTCGAAAAGAGGACTGAAGCAACCCGGGGACTAAACCACAACCTAAGGGGAGGGAACGCGCAGGCAACCCTGGAAGAGCAACATTCACCGCCCAGGCTGCAAGGCGCAGCTGGGGCGTTTCTGGCCTCAAGCAGGACCCATCTGTGAACAGGTCATATGCGTCCATCTCGGGAACAGGCTCGAAATTGAAGTCTTGGACTGTAGCAGCAAGCATGCGCTTAACCTGAAGCTCCAGCGGGGACCGCATAGCCCATCCATGAAGGAGTTGTGCGTCCGGCAACGCAGAAAGCTGTGCAGGTGAGAACGACATGTCCACCCTGCAGCACTCGAAGTGCGAGCAATGAAGAAGTCTATGGCGGATCGAGTCCGGACAGCCACAAAACTGACACGAGGGGTCTGCATCGTTCCCAGCATGGCAAAGTCTATCATTGGTGTAGAAGGCCCCATGCAAAGAGAGCCGCAAGAGTGCCTGCTCAGGGGGAGGGAAAGCCCGAACGATTCTTCCTGTGAGCTGAGGGTCAGCCTGCTCTAGTCCCGCAAAAGAAGCACGGTGGCAAAGTTTGTGCTGGACCGCGTCCTGCCAGGCCCGGACTAGCCGTGCTTGAACTTCAGGCAATGAGGTCTCCCACAGACAGAAGGCACCAAAAATGTCCTCAAAGCAACCTGAAGCCCCGTTCCAAGCAATGGCAACAGAATTAGCCCTATCTAACAGAACCCCTGCTGGACCCGGAGCATGCAGCATGGAATCCGCAGCCTGTGTCAAAAGGGGAGCGCCAATCTCCCGACCAATTAAAGCCTTCATGTCAGAGAAAGAAACGCTCAGAGCAAAGAAGAAGGGATCTGCCGTAGGAAACTCGACAAGGGAAAGCTGCAACATTGGATTCGCACCTGGAGCACGCAGGCCTAACCCTTTCATGGCTGCGGAACGGAGGTTGGTAAAGTGAGCCTCACCGAGTTGCACCACACTAATTCCATGCAGAGCCGCTGGCCAGGCAGCCACACTCAGCGCACGAACCTTCTGAGCAAACGGGGCAAGTGACGCCTCAAGTCTTGGCCACTTGTCCCCAAGGGATCGAATGCGGGCCGTCTGTGTGTAGTTGGTGCGTCTACGAGAAGCCTGCAAGTGAGCCCCTAAATCCCTAAAGTCCAGAGCAACCGCAAACCCGGAAGCTTTGAGGGAGGACCTGCCTTCAGCGGTGGTACTCCAGGCAACAGTCTTGGCACTGTCCACAGGAAGGTCCCATGCCTGAGTAAATGCCTCCATGGCGGTGTGAGTAGCAAGAAGGGAAGGCACGTCCCCTGCAATCATTTCCCAGTTGTCCACGTAAGTCAAGGCACGACCAACCCCTGGGGCACGTTGGACCGCAAAATGAAAAGCTACGTTGACAACCGCCATAGCAACACAAGAGAGGGCATCGCCCTCTGCAAATCCTGTACTGGAAAGGATTGAGGGACCGACCGAACCCCTAACCCGAAATCGACGTCGCAGACCAGTTAACGCAGCCATCCATGGTCGGAGCAGCTGCTGCGGCAAGCCGCACACTCGAGCAAACGCCAAAACAGGAATGCGTGGTAGCATGTTAAATGCTTTCACGAGGTCCGCAGAGGCCCCATGCAGACCAGTGCCTGCTCGGCAGGCTTGCTCGATTTGAACCTGGATTGAAAACCACACATCCGCAGAAGCAACTCCAGGGAGATTGCCTAACAAACCTGGCGGTGCGTGCTTGGCGAGGTGAGTCAACGCTTCTTTGGCACGTAGTGACGCCCACACCCTGTAGACTAAGGACAGAACGCAAATCGGCCTGTAGTCAGAGACCGCCTCAGCCATGGGCGTTTTCTCGAGGGAGGTAACGATCCCCTCCAATACCTGAGGAGGCCAGCGGCCGGTATCTTCGGCAACGGCACACAAGGCGAGCAACTGCTCAGTCAAAGAGTCCGGAAACGACAACAAGTCGGCCCTGGAAAGGCCGTCCGGGCCGGCAGCTCCTTTCGGGCTCTTGGCTTTAAGCTCCGCCCTCCATCGGCCAACTGAGAGGGGCGCTAACTGAAGTGGCGGGAACCGGGCAGTGGACTCGAACGAGGAACAAAGCTCCCTCCACTTGTCAACATCGACACTCTCATGCCGCATCCAGCGACGACCCCATTGCGCGCCAAACTCAGAGAACAGCTCGAGCAACGACCCTATGAGCCGGTTCTGCTTGACAGTAGCCCCGGGCGAAAGGCCTTCCAAGGACTCAACCCACAGCTTGTCAGGCTCAGCATGCACTACATGCAGGGGCTGGTGGCCCACGTAAAACGGAGTAGCAGGTGTCCATTCGACGGGCTCGGCGAGGACAATGGCATTCTCGTCAGCACAAACTTCAATAATTTCGCCCTCTTTGCGATCGAGTAGTGTCTCAACTGGCGCCTTCCTCGGAGCACGCAGGTCTCGAAAAATGAGTGAAGGATCTTGCTCACGCCTTTTGCGGGCTGCAGCCTTCCGCGTGCCCAACAACATGCGCTCGTACGCACGAAGATTCGCCTCGAAAGAGAGAAAAAGTTGCCGGCACTCAGCCAGCGCAGGGCAAGCTTGAGGCAACGCAGGAAGATCCTCTACAAGGACTACCTCACGAACCAACCACCACTCCCGAAAAGGCATCGCGAAACCTGGGGCCCGAAGGATGGCCCGCCAAAGGCAACTGCGGTGTTCCAGGGCCGTAACAGACGGAGAGGCACGAGAAAGGGACTGAGCCAAAGCTTGGATGCGCCTCAGCTGGCGAAACCACTGGGCGTATCGCAGGTTTTGGCCGAAGTACAAAGGCTCAGCATCCCCATGGCGCGCACTCCGGACAGGTGCAACTGGCGCCCTAACACATCTGACCTCCTGAACCCGACCACGGCCCTTTTCCGCCTCGGAAAGTGGAGGGCGACCAGCGGCAACCTCAGCAGAGGACAACGCCAGCTCGAAGGCCTGGCAAACGCTAGTGAAACGCGCAGCCGGATCATCAGATTCCGTTGCAAGCATAGAGCTGCGAACTGTAGATGCCCTCAATGGAGACGGCATGTTTCTGGGAGGGGCTTCCACATGAGGCCTGCGTCGCGGCATACGCCAAACAAATCTCGGAATGCTATCCTTGGCAGCCTGGAAACTGGCAGAAACCACGGCATGATCTGCAAAGAATGTGCTGTCAACGCATGCTTGACGGAACATAGCCTGCAACTCAGGAGAAATGAACAGGAAATCTTTCCTAGTACAGCCTTTGCAGGTAGCTTCGGGTACGACGCCCGTCAGTGCAGCTCGTAGATCCTGTACTTCAACAAAGCCGTGGGCACGAAGACGAGAAAGCTGTGGCAACTCATGCATTTCTAAATTCCAATCTCCTGCCAGAAAACGCGGGCCACTGCGCTGAGCCAGCACTCGGTCAATGACAGAATCCAAAAGAGGTGAGGTTCGGGCCTTGTCTGTTGCAAAGCCATAACACACCCCACCTAGAATCCAAAGATCTGCCACCAAGAAACTCGCGACCTGGACGCGAGCGGTGGTGTAAAGTTCCGGTGGCCATGCGTGCGCTACCACACGACCTGGATAAGAAGACACAAAGCCGACACCTGTGTAGGAACCGGTCACAGAACTATGCGCGCGGAGCGGCGCCGGAAATCCATGAAGTAAAGAAAAGGACGAGCCCGAGAGGCGTAGCCCCAGGCGAAAGTCACCAACCCCTCTGGAGGAAAGGTGAGTTTCACAAACTGCGTATAAACCCGGTGGCAGTTGGGCCACCACCCCCTGTTTAGTCCCCAATCCTGTTGGATTGAAGGCTCCAATCGTGAAGTGCGAAGGCCCTGGATTGGCCGCTTCCCCCACACGAAAAGCCCGCATCTCACAAAGAAAAATCCATTGGCTAAAAGTGCAATGGAGGACGGCCATGACAACGAAAGTGCATGCCGTCTGAAACCCAAAATGCCCAAGAAAAGGTCCCGGGGCGAGTCACTCGTTACGCCCGCGCTTGGTAGAGCCGATGAGCTCTTCGATCCGGCTCATTTGTTGTTGAAAAAGGCTCTGGAGGAGGCCTTCCTGTGAATCAACCTTCTGCGCAACAACAGTGACACGCTCATCAAGGGCCCCCAAATCCTTCCGTACTGACTCCTGGGAGTCAACTATGCGGGATTCCAACTGTTTGCGGAGAATGTCCTGAGAGACACAGATTCGCGAATCAACCTTGGCAAGGATAGCCGCCTCAAGGTCAGTTGCAGTGTGCCCAGACGCGAATAATGAACGAGTCGTAGACGAACCACTCGCAGCAATTGCGGCGGTGCGACCAGCTTGCCTCTGATCCAAGGCAACCTGCCACGGATCAACAACCTGGAGAGGATCTTGAAGCTTGCGGTTTTCAGTGGCCTTTGGTACCAAACCCTTCAAAGTGCGCTGAGAAGCAACAACCGGCGGTACAACCGGAACCGTTACTTCCTTGGGCAGGACCTCCGAAAGTAGAACTTCGCCGAATGCTGCATGAAGAGACTTTTGAGGAGGTTCCTCTTCAGCTTCAAGGAAGTACCAAAGGCCTCCACGGTGACCTGGGCAGGGTTGCGACGGACGGGCCTTCCAGCCAAAGGAGGACAGGGCACGTACAATTGCCTGGCGCTGTGTTCCAAATGGCCATGGTCCGGACTCAAACACACGTAGCTTGCTCCTGTCTACCCATGCGACAGAAGGCCGAAGCAAGAGATGAAGAGCTTCTTCATCTGTTTTGAGGCACCGGACGCCATAGCGCTCCCCAATTCTGGCAAGTCCACACACGGCCTTATGGGTCTGCATCAGAAGCAAAGCCTCCTGATATGTAGCCCTGGATGGCCATATCACAGAAAATCTGTCGGAAGGTAAGCGAACCCCGTCCGCCCGTGGCTCGATAAAGATTCCCGCAGCGCCTGAGAAAGATTGCAAGCGAAGCTCGAGGGCCTCCGGAGTACGCAACATCACGTTAAAGACCTCGGCGCTGGCAGGCGATACAGCTTTGAAAGCTGAGGACGAGAACTGGCGACCCCAAGTCTCGAGTATAGCAGGCGGCTCCCCCGGATCTGAAATCCCATGCCACTTGTTGCACTCGCAGCCTGCAACCTCACAGACTTGTAGAAGAGGAATCTGACCAACAATTTCGCGCAACGGCGACTGGACAAACCTCTCCCAAGGAACCGGCAAGGAATCCCTATAAACCGCAACCCTAGCAACAACCGACTTGGCAATGTCAACTGGCGTAGTCGTGGGAATATGGCGGGATACCCATTTGTTTCCAATCTGCGCTAGAGTTCCTTGAACAAGCAGCGGCTCACCTGTGCTGACGAGCTCAGCCCGAAATCGCAGAGTCTCAACCTTGACGGTGGCACAGCTAAAGTCTCCTTGGCCAACGATGATAAGGGCAAGTGCTCCCTGACTGACTGGACGAGCCAACCTCAAGTATGGCTCCGCCTGGGCAGGATTCACCAAAACGACGCCAACGGATGAAACTCCCAGAGTCTGAAGGTCAACCTGCTGTAAAGGGACGCCCTCACAAGCGAAGACACCTTCAGGAATACGGAGCTGCTCAACGGATGGAGCGACCAAGGATGCAGCCTCCACTGCCGCATGTTTGGCTTTTGGCCCGCGCTTTTTCTTGGAAGGAGGGTCGGGGCCCGAGGCCCTGGCCTGAACACTGGCTGCCAACTCATCCTGCAGAACGAACTGAAAGGGCGGCGAACAGTTGTTGCCTAGCTGCTTCAAAGCTTTCCAAGGGTTTTTAGCCGTCATTGCCGTCTGCAAAGGACCATGCCCAATTCGCTGAGCCGCCTGAGCCGCTCGGGAAGCAACCCTGTCCGAAGGAACACCCCTATCCCGGAGTAAAGACGCCAAGCCCCTCTCGACAAGGTCTCCTGCCCCTGAACCAAGCAAAAGGGGAGCTCGGAAAAGACAATCTGACTGCAGGTTATGCTCGAAAGCTGCTTCAAGTGTCGCGGCAAACGCAAGGGCATCATCGTGAGACAACTGCGAAGTCTGCCTAAGGAAGCTCCACAAATCTGCCAAAGCAAAATGCCCACACAATCCGGGGACCGAGGGCCGTGCAGGCGCCTGAGCAAAGCGAAGGTCCTTACAAGTGTACCCGAGGGCCTTGGCCCACATGCGATGAGCAGCACAAACCTCCGTATCAAACCTGCCTATGGGCGAAGTGTCCCAAACCAGAAGCAAGGCACCGCTAACCTGCCAAGCACAAGCAACCCAATGACCCTCAACAACAATTGCAGAAATATACGTGGTCCCGCGAGCAATGGATGCACTGTATGGGCAAAGCAAGTTGAAATCCTCAGTCTGAAGGCAACGGTGCAAGAGCAAGGGATCGACTACCCCAACACACGTGAGGCAACCCGCAATCACACGGAGGGCTGAAAAGACCTGGTCATCAGCCAAGCAAGTGCCCTGAACCTGCAAAGCCTGAA
Organism: Symbiodinium necroappetens; assembly: GCA_905231915.1. Classification (NCBI taxonomy): domain Eukaryota; class Dinophyceae; order Suessiales; family Symbiodiniaceae; genus Symbiodinium; species Symbiodinium necroappetens. The sequence continues at coordinate 7,529 of CAJNJA010008174.1, forward strand.
GGCGATCACTCCCAGCAAGAACAGGCCGGACCTGAGCTGCAACGTCCGAAACGCGAGGGTCGGGCGCATTGAGCTTCGCAGGGACGGTGGCACCAGCGGCGACCCAAACACGCAACACTTGCCCGGAACTGAGGGCACTGGAAAGGGGTATCACATTGCCCAATGCATCAGTAGCAAGATAACTCGGCAACGGAACACGGCCATAAAACCGCCTCAAGACATGCAAGAGTGGCCCCGGCTCTGCAATTTGTACCGTATGCCAGCCTTGATTCAAGGCACAATGTGCAGGTGGAAAAGCAGGGCGCAGTGGCTCAGGCTCGACAGCAACGCAACCGTCCAAGAGGCCTAAACCCAAAGAGGAAGGGGTGGCAAAGGGCAGCACGGCACTTACCGACACGGGTTCGGGACCTAAAACCCTAGGGGGAGGTGGGATCATCTGTGCATCACGCAAGCCGGCGTCCGCGGAACCTGTGACCTGAGCTTCTGCAAGCCTGCGGCGCTTATGCTGAGAAAAGCATCTGGCCGCAAGACCTTGTGCACGAACATGTTGGAAATAATTGAAACCGCAACTAGAGGACAAGAAATCCAACGAGGAACCCCTACACAGCAACTGAAGGCAGTGATCAAGAGCCGTGTGAAGAACAACATGCGATGTGGGAACCTGAAAAAGGCGCCAACCATCATTACTCCAGCACACCGAGCACCGCAACAATGTCACGCTGACGATTCCATTCAAGTTCGTAGCAGGATCCAGAAAAACCACTGCCCTCACCTTCTGAAGAAGACTTTCGCCCAAGAAAGAGCCCATGCCTTCAGTGTCGATGACCTCGAATACACCCGTGAAAGTTCCACCATCCTGAAAACATTCCTCCAGTTGTCCTTCCATGGCGCAACCCCCACCCAAGATGCTCTGCCGGCACCGCCACACCAGCTGGTAGGTGTCTTGGGCAACGTGGCTAACCCGAAACCCCCAAAAACACGGAACCCTAAAACATATGAAGGCCCTTATATTCAGAGAACCCAATACACCTTAATAACAAAAAGACTATGCCTTAAGTTATAGAGGCCTCAAAATTATGGTTTCGGGTATATTCCGTAACTGCGGGGTATTGGGCTCTCTGGGTATTCGGGTTTGCAGCTGTGCGGTCCGGGTTTGACCTCACCATGCTGCATAGTCACCCCTCCTTAAGGACGATATGAACCCTAAAAGGGTTCAGGGTGGTTTGGGGTTTTAGGGTTTCGGGTGTAGGGTTGTAGGGTTTTAGGGCTTAGGGCGGTTTTAGGGTTTAGGGTTGAGGGCTTAGGATTTTAGGGTTTTGGGTTTGCATCTCATATACCATATTATAGGGTTTAGGGCTTACGGATTCATAGCATAAGGGTAGCGTGCCCCTTCTGCTAAGCATCATTTGGTCCCGAAGGGCTGGGATCAACTACATCCCCTGCTGCATATCTCCAGGGACCCCCTTCGCAGTACGTACTCGAAACAGCTGCTAAAACCTGCAGCTCTATAGCCGCTCTATAGATAAGGGTGCACATGAATAAAATGAGTGTCATGCCTGTACACATGTACACACACATATGGTCCAAAGTACCTATATAGTAGAATGTAGGGTTTCTGTGTTTGAAAATTACTATTATGACTTGGGGAAGTATGCCCCATAACGGTACCTAGGACCATCTGGGACATACATATCTAGAAGCCTTAGAGCCTTAGAAATTACCATAACACAAAAAACCATGCCTCTCCAGGAACCCTAAACCCTAAAACCCTAGAAGGGACTTTTACGACGAACTGAGGAATCCCGCAGATTTCTAACGTCCAGGTCGTTACCTTACGGACCAATAGAGCCTGAAAAGTAGGGATCCTATACCCATCTACTATGAATTTTTATATCGTATATGAAGCTTGAACCCTCGTAGGGTTCATCTCGTCTTCAAGGCATAGCTAGATCTTATATGGTATATGAACCTTAAAACCCTTATGGGCATCATCTCGTCTTCAAGGCATCGTCTAGTTACAAAACAGGAAGCCGAGGGAATAAACAAGTCAGGCGTCTAGATACTTCAGGTAAGCTCCAGATAAAGGAGACTACAGGCCGGGAGTTTAGGGTATATAGGGCTTCTATAAGGTATATAGACCTTCTATACGGCTCCTATAACGTTAACTACCCACCTGAAAATGTCCTGGACTCCAGTCACCTTTCGGCCTACCGGTAAACCCTAAAGCCTAAGCCCCTGGTGACAAAAATGTTGCTATCTATCATTCCGACCCCAATTTTTGACCATCAGCGGAGTTGCCACGGCGTTGGCTTCCATGGACGACTCCTGGATCAAGATGGCCAGGAACGAGCTCGAGAGGTTGAGCTTCTCTTGGGGTTTCTTGAAGGGTTAAGGTTTCGCGTTTGGGGTTTAAGATTTACGGTTTAGGGGGTTTAGGGCTTAGGCTTTAGGGCCTAGAGTTTAGGGTTTGGGGTATGATTGGGTTTCAATCGATCTAATCTACAAGCAAGGTGATGTCGGCTTGGGAGTTATGGGAAGAAGGGCTGGGGTTTTGGGGTTGGCGGCTTCTGGCTCTAGAGTTTGGGGAACTATATATACTATATAGTTATATACTACAAGTATATACTATATACACTATGTATATAGTATACTATATATGCCATATATATATATATATGTTATACGATATCTGTTATATACCATGTACGATCTATGATATGGTCGTAATGCTCACCACGAAGCAGGCCAGCGGGTGCTATCATGTTTTTGTAATCTGCAAACCCTCAGACTCCCTAAACCCTAAACCCCCCCTAAACCCTAAACCCCCCCCTAAACCCTAAACACCCTAAACCCTAAACCGTAAACCCTAAACCCTAAACCCTCCGACTCCCTAAACCCTCCGACTCCCCAAACCCTAAACCCTCAGACTCCCTAAACCCTAAACCCCAGGACCTCTGTAGCCCTAGACCCGAAGACCCAGAATTGCTGAGCCTAGGTGGCCTAGGCCGAACTCTGCTGGAGACCCTGAACCCGGAAATTTCTCCTGGATCCCTTCGAGGAGCTGCAGAGCCCACTGCCACTCAAGGGCCTGCTAGCATGCAGGCGAAACGGTTTAGGGGTTTAGGGGTTTAGGGGTTTAAGGAGGTTAGTTTAGGGTTCAGGGGTTTAGGGTGTAAGGCTTAGGGTTTGGGGATTTAGGGTTTAGGGAAAAGGAACCGTTATTAGTAAAGGGACCTTAATACTATTAGAATAGGGGCTTGAGGGTATATTGAATAATACGACCTCTGTATGGTCTATAGTAGCCTAATTACTAAAGTGCCTGATTCACCACAGAACTTTTTTGGGCACCGCCTCGGTGTGTATGCACATGTAGTATGTATATATAGGCGTGTAAGAAGGGATGATGTATACATCCACAATCGCAGATGGATGCACACACCACCTATAACCCGATTGGCAGATGTCGCCACATCCTGATGTTGCCCTCCATGTATGCTACTACTATGGAATTAATTAGGGTCCCCAGACCCATAACTGGGATGGCCTCTTGGGCCCTACACCCTAAACCCTCACTCCATAATGGTAATATACCTATCTCTCTCTATATATATATATGTACTTATATAAATAAATAAACAGATGAATAAAACATAAATAAATAAGTATATATATATATATACACACATAGAACCCCGTGGGTTCCAGGTTATCGAGGACAGGTCTTGGGTTTGCGGTGTTCCTCGTACGGAACAATAAGGGTTCAGGGCGTGGGGTTTAGGCGGTTTAGGGCTTGAGGACTTATACCCTAAACTCTAAACCCTGAACGATATTCGGGTTTGTAGAATTTAGGGTTTAGGTGTTTTTTTTCAACGCCGCTTTTCCCTCGCCTGGTTGGGTCGAGAATGATTTATAGGATATTAGGGTTTAGGGGTTTAGCGGTTGAGGGTTGAGGGGTTTGGGATATTAGGGTTTTAGGATATTAGGGGTTGAGGGTTTAGGGGTTTAGGATACTAGTGTTTAGGGTTTGCTACAGCTGGGCTTTGAACTGTCCGGGGAGAAGCAGAGCATGAACTTGCACTTCATAGGCAAGGGCTCCATGAAGGAAGGATTTAGGCTTTAGGGTTTGGTACTCCAGAACCCAGAGGAAGAGTCGGAAAGAAACCTGGAGCTGTGAGGGGCACACAGTTGGGTATGCAGCTGCTAGGGTTTGTGTTGTGAGGCAACCCTCAACCCTAAACCCTGCACCCTAACCCCTAGATCAATGGTGTTCCGAAGGCAATGAAAACAAATTTATCACAATAAGTTTTCTCAGGAAAAAAGCGATGCCCTCAGACAAGGGCCCTGAAGATTAAAGCTGAAGGTGGCCCTACCTAGACCCCCCAACTATCCTCTATCATACCCCCAAATACCCACCACTAAGGACCATAAGGCCCTTGGGGGGTGCTATATACTAAACTCTAAAGCCTAAACCTAAACCCCAAACCCCAAACCCTAATTAACCCCTAGGCCCTACACCCGAAACCCTACTTAAACCCCTAAACCCTAAACCCAAAAAGCCCTAAACCCTAAACCCTACTTAAACCCCTAAAAGCCCTAAAAACCCTAAACCCCAAGGTCGAAAGTTGCTTTCAACCGTGCATCTCAGCATCCCAAACCGTCAGGGGAATTAGTGGCTTAGGGTTTCAGGGTTCAGGGGTTCAGTGGCTTAGGGTTTTAGGGTTTAGGGCTTAGGGTATACGGTATCGGGTTTAGGCCTTGGGTTGAGGGTACAGGGCTTAGGCTGTTTTAGGGTATAGGGCATAGGGTTCAGCGGTTAGGTTTTTTCTTTTTGTTAAGCCCCTATCCGGGGTGACCCTCGAAGCCGCAATGAGACTGCAAATGTACTGCACCAAGCTGTAGTGGGCAACCTCCACTCCGGACACGCTTGTCCCGGTCTCCACTGCTTGGTGTTCTTTGGAATCTTCTGCCTCAGGTTCCTCAAAGAAGTCAACCTCTTTGAATGAGATCGCGGAGGCCTTGTTCTCCTCTTTCACCTTGTCGATGTCCATCACGGTTGCTGGGCCCGCAGAGCCGGTTGCCCGATCGATGTTGGGTGGGTGAGTGACGTTGGTTGCGGAGTTGTCATTAGTCTCCTTGGAGACAACCGTGACCTGACCTTTTGAGTCTCGTTCGAATTTGCCAGCGACTGGGGGTTAGGGTTTAGGGCTTAGGGTTTAGCGTAAGCACCTGTAACGGCTTGCGAAAATCATTAAGGCCTTTGCCGATACAGCTTTGGTCAACCCAGCAACTAAGTTTAAGACTAAAGCAACAATACCTGATTACCTGGCTAACAACGAATATTGCAGTAACCAAGGGCAGGCAAGGAGATTGTTAGACACTGTCGAAATCTAAAGCCTACGACCCACCTTACGCACGAAATGTACCACTACGTAAAAGCACCTCAATGACCCGAAAACGCATGTTCTGCCTCCTGACACCTAAGAAGCCTTGAGTACTAGAGGCCAAAACAATTATCTAATGTAGTGAATGTAAATGACGTAGAAGAAAGAACGCCCCTATATGACGAAACTGAAATAAGCCCCCTCCTTCAATATTTTAACATTCCTAAACCATATTCAAAATTAGCGCTCCTATATTGGACGACGACAGCCTTGCCGCATGCAGTCATCGCCGCGCTGCAGGTGACGATGTTGGCCTGATGCGGGTTCGCAGTTCATGAGGGTTCTGGGCAGAAGGTAAGCTCTAAACCCAAACCGGGGATCCAATGACATACCTTTTGCATGCTATATACCATGCATTTAACGGGTCATGCCCATCATAGTCTACGATGCTGCAGGGTTTGAGGCTACAGGGAAACCCCAAGCCCCTAAACTGCAAACCCGAAGCCCCTACATTGTAAACCCCTTTAGCGCTCGGAGGATGAGGCTTTAGGGCTTAGGATGGTTTAGGGCCCAGGGCTTTGGGTTAGCAAAGACAGCAATTTCTGATTATTTCCTTTCTTGAGGGTTTGGGGTTTACCTGAACCCCAAATCGCCCACCTGTTCAATTTTTAAGGGCTTAAGGGTGTAGGGTTTAGGGGTTTAGGGGTTAGCCCTAGGGCTCCAAATAGCCCAAAGTAGGTCCTATTTATAGACTTTAGTCACCCGATCCTCCAGACAGCTGAGCCCTAAACCCTAAACGCTAAAACCCTAAAGCCCTAAACCCTAAAACCCTAAACCCCCCAAGCCCTCCAAACCCTCAATCCTGAAACCCTAAACCCCTAAAACCTTGAACCCCTAAACCTTGCGCTCGAAGACACAGATCAGACACGCACAACCCCAGCCCTGCAACCTGAAAATCCCAAGACCCTGAACCCTCATAGTACCCTGATAGAGCTGTTTAAAGAATAAGGGATCCCCTGCGGAAACCTTCCACTTTGCCCCGTCTCGCAACTTGTAACTATACCCTAAGGGTCCATGTACCCAAACAGCATATAGTTTGGCCCCAAAGTACCTTTGTAGGGACTACTTTAAGGCCAAAGTATATACTATTCGGGTACATGTTACATGGGCCCTTAGGCATACTGAACTTGGATCCATTGCGAAACGTCTAATTTTGGCTGATCCTTAGGGGTCAGAGAAAGCAACACTTCAAAGCAACAACTACTTGAACCCCAAAGAACCTCTTTTTTTTAGGGTTCCTTATGACGATTTCTTTATATATAAGTACTTAAGAAAGGTAGGATATTTGGGATTCAGGTAAGCCCTAAACCCTGATTTCCAAGTAGACGCTTGGGGATATAGACCCTCTCAATAAGGTCCCCTTTAAAAGAGCCAGAAGTAGGGTTTAGAAGGGTCCCCTTTAAGGGGTCTCCCTAATACGACATACGACCCTAAACCCTAAATCCAAAACCCTAAACCCTAAACCTCTTACCGAAACCCTTTCAGGAACCCATGGTCCCCTTTAAGGGGTCTCCCTAATAATACCTAGGAGTCTTGCCGGGAGCCTGAATCTGTGCCGTTTTCAAGGTCCTCAGCACTGACAAAGCCTCCTGCGCAAGCTTGGGGCTTAGAGGTTCGGGGTCGGGTTTAGGGTTTAGGAGTTTAGGGGTTTAGGGTTTAGGGTGTAGGGTTGAGGGTTTGGGGTTCAGGGCTTGAAGAGTTCTGGGGCGTTATCTCGGCTGTTTGGGGCCGAGAGCTTCGGCTGTGTCACCCTTGGCTGGTCTGAGCAGTTTTCCTCTACTTCGCTATGTCTCCCTGCCTGATGGGAAAATGCCGAAATCATTGGGCTGTAAGGTTCGGGAAATCGGGAAGTTTGCTTCAGCCTTCCAGTCTTGGCATGCAAGGTACTCCGCGCACTCACCCAGAGAACGCAATACCCCTTGTTTAGGAATATACCTTAAATCATAATATTAAGGCCCCTATAGTTTAAGGCATATTCCTTAAGTAAGGGTTATTGGGTTCTCCACGCACTCACAACCAAGCACCCAGGTCGCAGGCTCGGTGCCATCAGGCACAACCCCCAGCCGCAGCCAAGGTTGTGAGACCATTCCAATGGTTGCACCACCAAGGCCGGGGTCATCCGTGGCCGTCGTGCTATCATCGGTCCTGTTCCACCTCCCAGAGAACCCAATACCCCTTAATTAAGGAATATACCTGAAATCATAATATACAGGCCCCTATAATTCATGGCATATTCCTTAATTGAGGGGTATTGGGTTCTCTGGGCTTGCCCAGCCACTCCCACGGGGGGATTCGGGATCGCTGTTGCCCTTGCTCCGAAAGTGGACCTGCGGCTCCCGGCGCGGCTGCCTCGAGCCTGCCGGGTTGGCCCGGGTGCTTTGAATCCACTCGCACGATTTAGGGTTCGGGTTTAGGGTTTAGGGTTTAGGGCTTAAGGTTTAGGGTTTAGGGCAGGCCACAGCAAGTTCGAAAAGTGGAGGTGATGCTTCGGTTGTTAACCCGATTCCATGGGCCCAAGTTGCCGAAGCCCCACTCTTGGCGCCCAAGCAGGACTGAGGCTTTCGAGGAAAATTTTCTGATTGGTGAAGTTGTAAACCCAAGACCGGTGAGAATTGACATTCCGGCCCCTAGATTAAGGTTTAGGGTCTGGGGTTTAG
>CAJNJA010008175.1:0-15625 GCA_905231915.1 Symbiodinium necroappetens
CCCCCCCACCAAAAAAAAAAAAAACAAAGATCCCGAGACCCTAGACGGCTGAACACCGCAACAAACCTATTGCAGTTTTCCAGGCTCGGGATGAAAAGGTCGTAGGGTAGTATACCCGCAAACTGACAATGCCTTGAAACAACGTAGCCCGACAGCAATGCGACATTTCGCAGATGTCGTTGCCGAGTTCCCTGGCCAAGAAACGGAAAAAGCTGTCGGATCAAGCCTGCTCCAAAAGCCTGAAGCCTTCACCTGCTCGGCCTCTACTAGCAAACATAGTTCTTCAGAGGCCCCTTGAACAGGGAGCAGAGCTCAAAGTACCTAAAACCAAGGAGTCAAGCAGCACCTGAGTGAACCGCGGATTTGCAATTGTAAGGTATGTGCCGTTGTGGAGGCATATACCACCACACCCTATAAAGAGGCAGCGTATCGGCTTTTGGGCTCCAAGAAAAGAGGGTTGTGGGCTGTTAGAGTGCGGGGATTTTCAATGCCTTTTTGGGTTCAGGTTGGACTTTGAGGCTCAAGGGACCTTGGAAGCCAGGTAGTGAACACTTTTCATGGGCTCTAGGTGCTCAAGTTTAGGGGTCAGGTCAGGTATATGCAAACAACCTGAGTGAGGATGCGTAGGATAACCCTTTCGGAGCCTTGAACCCCGAAGCCGAACATGGCCAAATCCCGCACCCACATACCCTTAAACCCGAACCTTGAGCCATTGGTCAGAATAGCTGCAGCCAAGAGGCTCCACCACTTCCAGCTGGGCACCCCGTACCGCCAGTCCTGCTGAACAAAAGGTGCAGAGAAGACCACGACCCCTTCTTCAAAAAACAATGTGGTGGGTTGACTCCTGGCGCCAGCTTTTACGACTGAGCGTCTTCTCTTGCTAGTCTCATGTTCTGCTGTGGCAGAGGTACTGGGAGGCTTCGCCAGACCAGCGCTGCGAGAGGATTCGTTATGAGTGCGAAAGTGAGCGAACCCAAATCATACGGAAGATACCCGGAAAGGAAGAAGTGGAGAAAGACGAAGGCGCCAAAAATGGAGATTCCTGGCAGGAGGAGGAGCAAGGACTTGAAGTAGTCCAGTAGTCGGCAGTGACACCTTGCCTGCATGGTCCAAGACAAGCGAAACATTATGCGGACCAGCATCGGAACCACCCCTAGCCAGTAAGACAGGCCCACGAGAAGAATCAAGATTCCAGTTAGCAATGCTCCATCCTCTGCCGAATCTGTGAAATACCGTATGCGTAGGTGACGTGCCACTACATCAAGATGAAACCACAAGAATACCGGAGCGGCCTCGGCTAAACGCCAGTATGAAACCATGTGATTGGAAAGCTGATCCACCAGCAAATCACATAAATCGCTTTGAACATGCCGTTCAAAAGCTTCCGTGCCCCCAAACCAGATATTGATGCATTTCTGCATCACCTCTCGGTCGCACATCATGGGCTCGTCGCCACCGGGTCTTCTGTGCTTTACAGAGCAGCAGAAGCTTTCAGCAGTTGCAACACGGAACAGTCCGATATGCTGGCACATGATGGTAACTTCACGGCAGTACTCACGGGCAAGGTGCGCAATGTACCAGAAAATTAATCCGCAGAAAGCAATCGCAATGAACTGCATGATGACATCGTTGCGGCCGCTAGAATAATCCGATCCAATTGTGTGGTTAGTGAAGTGGAAAGCGAAACCTCCAAGCGCAAACGCAAGCCAGAATGCACACATCACGAATCCCAGCATGGTTGGCCGGATGATGATGCATGGCTTCTCGCCTGGGGACCTGCTGCGAATGAACGCGGCCAGCTCGTACACACACCACAAGCGACGAGTCCAAGACGGATCCCAAGCACCAGCATGGTATCGGCACGTTTAACTATGGCCCCCAGGCTAAAGGTGCCCTCCGTTTGGAGTTGAGGATCAGCCTGAGAGATGCATACACGGTCGACAAATACCAACTGTTGCGGCCGCCAAAACATCATTGTCAGCAAATAGCCGAGGCATCCAAGGCTCAAGCACCACCAGCTGTGCGTCTTATCGTCCGGAAGCTCTCCAATCCCAAAAGCGATACAAGCCAAGACGGCTGCTACAGTGCCCACCGTGACCGCGGCCTTGGCCAACCTTTCCTGAAACAGAACCATGCCAGCTGTGGGACCAAAACGCATGCAGGCGAGTTGTGCTTTGACTCAGATGATAGAAATCGCCATAAATTCTCAGGGGCCGGGCCAGGCCGTGAAGTACATTCTGGACGCGAGTGGCCCGGATGACCTCAGGCCGGGTCGGCTCCATCTTCGAGATGATCTCCGCTATCCACTCTGCTGAAGGTTCAGCGTCGGCCAGTGCCTCATCTTTTACCGAACAGTTGGACCGCTCTCCTTCAACTTCTTCCTGGACGAGGCTTTCCTCACTTTCCTCTGAAGAAGAGTGGGGCCTTTCCAGTGGCACCGAGTCTTGGAAACCGGTGTCATTCTCGAAGGCGTCGCTGTGTCCTAGTACGTCCGCTGTCGGCTCCATGGCCAGGGCCAGGGAGCGCAGCTTGGATTCCAATGCCCTGGCTACGAAGGTACTTTAATCTCTCTTAAAATCCAGGTTTCACGACCTTCTACTATTTAGGGCAAACACAAGGGACGGTAAAAAACCTAAATCTAGGACGGAGGTCATGGCTGGAACATCCCAGTATGGACGGCAAGGATTCACGTAAAGCCATGCTGAAACTTGGAGTACAATTATCTTGTAATCGATCAGCGACCTACATCAGATAGATCAAGACAGAAGGAATCAGGTCTTTGTGCGGAGAGAGTGCTGAGGCAATACAAATGAGAATGATACTTGCAAGGCTTGTCATACTATATAAAGCTCACTCGGCGGTATGACTGCAACAAGGCCGTGCAGCTGGGTCAAACCTGCAGATCCACAACTACGGTTTAGAGTTGAGGGAACATACCATCGAGCCATGCAGACGATGGAGCAACCTTCCTGAACACCGGCAATGATGCTGATGAATTCGCATAGGTATGGACTCAGCAGGGACTAGGATCTCAGTAGTGATATCACATCTATGATGGCTCGTCATGAAAAACAGACTTCAGATTGTACATCTGCCGTGCGATACCATGTGGGATGCTCCGAATTTGTCATCCGCCATAATCTTTGATCCCATCCCGAATCAGACAGACACATGAGTGTTTGCAAAAGCACCCTTTCGGGCTCACCCTATGACTTCCTCACTGCTCCCTGCTGCGATGGGCTTCTGAAGACAATTACGCACCCAGATCTGCCGGCGTCTCATGTAATATGGGGAGGGAGGGGGGGCGTCAACAAATTGAATAGTTTAGTGTACATTTGTATAAACTAGAACATTTATAGACATCAGGAGCCTGAACGCATGGTAGTCTAAAAACTCAGACTTGTATAATACCGCGTAAACCAGATTACGGCCAGCTATTTTCAGTCAGCTCAGGACGTTCACGACACCCCCGCCGAAGAACCTCCAAAAGAAACACCCAAACCCTAAAGCCTAAACCCTGCATCCGACACCCTCAAACTCAAAATTTCCCTTCGTTACACAAAGAAGTTTCACAAATTAGGGCCCTAATGTAACCCAAACAGGAGGATCCTTATGACGAGAACCCCGAAAAATATTAGGCACCCCTAAAGCAAGAACTTATCCAAAGCCTCTAACACCACCATAAATCTCTAAATCAGATTCGCTAGTACCGCTAAATGAAGCCCTTCCAAAAGGGACCAGGGGCCGAGGGCTGTGTCACCAGAGCCATCGCGAGCAGCCAGCGGCGCACCCAGCGTGCGCAGCAGGGCCAGGGACCTCATCTCTCAGAATTCCTTCAAGGATTCCGCTTAATTGTCCGATTCAGGTTAAGGTTTCGTTTTAAGGGTTGCCAAGAGGGTTACTCTAGGGTTTAGGATGGTTTAAGGTTTGGGGAGCACAGATTTGTGTAGTAGGAGGGCCCAGATCGCCTCACCAGCGAGGCCGGTAGCTGGTAGGAATACTGAAGGCCCCAGGCCTATTTTACATAGGTCGCCATCGCGAGACATTCTCCATCGTGGCATCGAAGGGCGCGGAAGAAGCGCTCAACTGCTTGGAGGACCCTCAAACGTGGTCGCTCCATTTCTAGGAAACAAAGACACCGGCTGATCGAACATCACGCCACTGAGCAGCGTGATCGTGAGCTTTTGCTCCGACCCCTCTTGCACATGGGCAAGCAGGGATGGAATGCAGGAGGCCGCGGAGGCCAAGACAAGCAGTATGGCAACTATGGGCGCAAGTGGGACTATTGGCCTGGTACCTGGCGCAGCCCTTATCGGGCTCGCAGTCTGGAATTCCCCAGCTACGATGCGGACTGGAAGGGAGAGCAGCTGGTCGAAATTCGGGAACGGGATGCGGAACCGGACCCGACTACCCAGCTTATGAACCACATGCAGAGCACTATCAACCAGTCCCGCAAGTACGACAACAAGTTGGCCAAGCTTCTGAGAGAACAGGAGGAGCGATCCCGGAAGTGGGAGGCTTACAACCTCAAGCTTCAGAAAGCCTTTCAGGCGGAAAAGAAGCGACATTATGCAGAACAAGAACGGATTGCCCGCGAGATCGAAGAAATCAAGGGCCTGCGAAAGCAGGCACACCACCACATGGTGCAGACCGCGGAACTTGGCACGGCCGAGACTATCCAGATGATGGATGTGGAGACAAGATCCCAATGGGAAAAGATTACAGGCGAACTTCGCGCCGAGCAGGAGGCCCTCCCTCGGTTCGGGGGTCATCCAGCGAACAATCATATGGCGGCCCCGCCCGAGCCGACTCACGAGATTGCCGCGCACCCAGCTGCACCTCCTGGTGTCCCGTCGGAAGTTGTTGCACAGGTCGCTGCCAGCTTGCTCCAGAACCCACAGATGATGGCTGCGATGATCCAACAAGGGATGCCTCTGCCTGCGGGGGCGGGTCCTCCGCCCATTTCTCCGACAGGCATTCCGCCTGGGAATCCGGCTCTTGCTTCGGCTGGGCCCCTTACGGAGCTACAGCGGATTATCTCCAAAGTCGAGAGTGGAGCCCTATGTGGCAGCCAGCCCCAAGCCGGCCTTGGATGCGGCCGGCAATCTGGCCAGCAAGGATACGGGACAACAGACTCTAGCAGACGAGCTGAATGCAGCTCGAGGAAACGCCTTGGCCCCTTTCCGGGCGGGTGGTGTCATCCCCACGACGGCTTCGGCAGATGCGAGCACCGATGGCCATCAGGCGGCGGCTGCGATCGATCTGGACTCGCCCACCAATGCAGAGCCGCCCCCTGGTTTGGAATCTCCGGGGCTCAGGAAGATGGAGTGACCTTCCTGTCTCTCCCGCTGAACAGATGTCGTGGGTGCGGTGATACTGGCCTGGAGCACCCTGGGACTGTGAGACAATTGTCCCTGGCACTTGTTTCCTTTCCCTCGTTGTGCCTCGGGCTCTGTTTGACCTGCCCCCTCGACAGCTGTGGCGGTGTGGAGGGACCCGTGCTGTTAGGATACTGTACAATATTCTGCGGATGCTTTTCTTCGGTAGTTGGTGTACAGAACCCTCTTTTTTGCATGGCCCCTTGGCATCCATGTCCCGCTGGGTTCTTTCATGCAGGCTCGCTGCATACAATACCGCCTTCTGCTTTTTCGAACCGGTGTGCACAGGCCCCTGTCAGGTCTCTAGAACCAGTTTTTCAGGGAGACAGTCGTGTGCAATGCATCTCATGCCAGCAGCCTTATGCGCCAAAGAGGAGAATCGGTGGCTCGGGGTCTCTCGCTATAGGCTTGCTGGGTATTGATGCCAATCTTGTTTTTACCTCAGCTTGTGGTGCACTTCCGACCATGAGAGGCTTTGTATGGCCTTCGAATCATGTTGCTCCCAGGCACTTACCTTCCCTCTGTGCACCCCCTTTTGATGGGTGCCCTTCGTGCCAGTATATCCATCAGCCTGATGCGCCAAAGAGGAGAATCGGTGGCTCTGGGTCTCCCGCTAGGTGCTGGTGGTTAAAATAAATAGGATTAGTCATGTGCGTGTGCCACACAATGCCTGTGCCACTTCCGACACGCCTGGTGGCCTTCAAAGTCCCTTCGCAGTGGCCGTGGTATCCCTTACCCCCTCGGGTTTAGTTTTCCTGCACCCGCCTTTTGGGTTCATCTTTAGGCTTCTTTGGTGGATTGAAGCAAGCATCTGTCTCCCAAAAGCAGCAGCCTCGTGCCTTCTGGCTTTATGTTGGCAGATGCTCCTCAGAGGTTGCGTTCGCAAAGCAGCCTTGGCCGAAGGCTCCGTGAAGCGATGCTCGGGGCAACCTATGCTCGCTTCCCTCGTGCCTCTTGCCGCATGTGCATCTCCTACCTTCCGGGAGAAGGTGGGTGCCGTGCCGCCGCGCAACATCGTAAGAGGGAAGGGTTTTGCCATAGGCTTGTGTGGTAGGATTTGCCTATGGGTGATTCTTGCATTGCAGTGCCCACATTTGGTGTGGGCAGCCCCGAAGTGTGCGGCTGAGCTGACGCAATTTTATGGCCTCACTGACTTCGCAGGTGCCGAAGATTTTCCTGTTGAGGGCAGTGCGCTTGCAGATGCTTTGCCTGACCCCCTCCCAGGTCATGATAGCACCAGGCGCTACCTTGGTGTGCAGATAATGGCACCCAATTTTCAGCATGTGTATATGCAGGTGCCTGCAGACAGGTGGGCCAACCAAGATGATGTAATGGCACAGGCTGTGGTTGCGGCAACACACCATTTCCACCATGATTTTGCGCACGTGGTGCCCACGGACCCACAAATCTTTCAGGGCTACGCAACTTTTGTTGCGGAAACTCCGTGGCTCGCTGCATCGGGTCAAGTAGTTGTGGTTCTCGATTTGCTTAGGCTTTCTGGCAATCGCTTTGCTTGTATGCTGCCCAACACGATGTCAGTTGCACAACTTTCAGCCTATATTGCACCGCTAGTCGGCATTGATGCCGACAGCATCGAAATCTACATTGGAGCGGCTCTCCGTGTTCGTGCCCCAGCTGAGGAGGTGCAACTGGTCTCTGGCCAAGTTATTACTGCTATGCCTCTTGGCATTCTTCCTCATTTTTGGGGATCTGTCGAGGAGTTGCTGGCAAACCCTGATTCGTGGGGCCCTGCCGATCAGTTTCCACGGCCTTTGGCAAGAGCCGGAATCTGTCTGCTGCATGAGGGCAGGCGCTTCTTTGTCAATCGTAGGTTTTATCCTGGCCAGCCGGCCAACGAAGCAGCGGCGCAGTGCGCGGGACTGACCCCCAGCACCTCAATCATGCGTGTAGCCAGGTCGCCAGCCCTGGAGAATGTGGCCATGCATGGAAACGACTGCAAGGGTGTCGCTTGCGTGGTAGGGGTCCCACCGCCACCCACCTCTGCTGATTCCCCAGATCGAGGGGACAATGTGCTCTTCTTTGATCTGAGGCCACTTTTGCAAAGGCCTATCTACCACTATCAGATCGGTCAGACCAGACATTGGCCGACCGTTCTGTCGTCTCTTGGCGTTTCAGCACCTCGAGGCATGCAGCTTCAGATTGAGGGAGCCAGCCATTCTGATGGATTTGTCACCACGTCCTCGGGACATACAATTGTTGTCCGAGCCTTTTGGCCACCCGTGGATGACGCGTCGCTGCGGGATGTCGAGAATGCCTCCGAGGACCGCGATGATGAGTACCAAGATGACCACAGCAATGGGCCCGGATCTGAATCTGGTGCCCCATCAGTCTTTGATTCGTCAGAAGCCGATTCGGATGCGAATGAAGCACCCAGTCGGCCCAGAAGCCGCTCGCCACGGCGCTACGGCGCGGCGGGATGTTGTGCTGCACATCTTCGCCAGAAAAGCCCATTTACCGGCCCAGCTGACATGTGGATTTGCAGTCTACTCAAGCACGCTCCTCCTCGGGAGCCCTGCAATGACACCCCTGTCTATGTTGGCAAGGTTCATGGACCCCTTTCAGGTGTTTGTTGGTCAATTGTTACCAATGGCACCGAGTGCATGAAAAGGTATTGGGGCAATGCTGATTTCAACAGCTTCAAACCTACATGTCCAGAGCTCGAGACCGCCCGGCAACTACGACTGGCCTCTTGTATGGTGTGCTGTCTCCGCGCGCTTTGCGTTGTAGTTTGCGTAGAGACTGCAGCCCTTTCATGGTGTGCTTGGGCATTTGTTGCTCGTTGCTTTGTTGCAAAAGGTCAGGATTCCTTGGGCTCTCAGGCGCCACAAGCCGCCAGGGATGAGCGCAATGCGCAGCTCCTGCGCACCCCTACGCAAGGGCCGCCTTCCCCCCTGCAGAGCCCCACGCCTGATTTTCAGATCGACCACCCGGCCACAGGGCAGCAACCACGCCCGTTGGTGGTAAGGCACTGGACTTTTGTCGTCCTGTACCCCCAGCATTCGAGGGAAGATGTTGTGGTGCCGCTTCCTGCGCCGTGTCATGTGCAACAGGCAATCAATGCTGTGTCAGCCGCCAGGGACGAGCAACGCCAATTGCTTTTTGGCAATCTGATCCCGGTTGTGCCCCAGCCTGCAGACGATTTTGGCACGCTCATCGCCGCACCTGCAGCGGTCGCATGTTGCGTCGTGTGTGTCGACCTACGTCAGGTTGATGGGCGATTCTTCTGTTTGAACTTGCCCGACCGGATGAATAGAGAATCGTTGCTTGCTGCCTTTGGCCTGACCGTCACCCCTGGCCTTGATGTATTATGCTCCTGCGCAGAGACCACTGGGTTGCTCATCCGGAGCTGCCCCGTGCCAATTTCGGCCGACGGTTCTGGGTCTTGACAGATGCATGGTCGATACTTTTCGATGCGGATAACTGCACCCGCGATTCTTTCAGGCCCTTGCTCTTCCAAGCCTTGCGAAGTAGTGGGGAAGCAGTGTCCATCCAGCCTGTCTTGCCTGGCATCGACGACTACGCACATTTGGGATACTCGTGTGAGAAGGTGACTGTTGCCACGGAACAGCTGCCCAAGATTCCCATCCCGCTTGGGAGGCCGAGACCACGACAGGTCATTTGCATACTTGACCAACGCCCCATTTTACGTGGGCTCTCGTGGAAACTTGCGATGGAGGGGAGGCTCCTGCTGGCCTCCCTCATCAATGAACTATCCCCTTTTGCGCCTGCCCTGCATCATGTCAACATCGTTGGGGGATCACTTGAGCATACAGCCCAGGGGGATTTTGTGCACGTCTGGCCCGGACAGGTCCTCCTTGTGCACTTTTTGCCTGATGCCCCGGTCAGGGATGAGGCTGACACTGATGGCCAGTCCTCTGACGACAGTGACGACGATGAGGCCAGTGAAGGCGACGACCCAGACCCGCGTACCGATTCGACTGACGGTTCCCAGGCAGGGCCCTCTGAAGATGAGTCTGACGGAGACCCGACAGGCCTACGCAGCCGGTCACCTCGCAGAGCCCTTTTCCTCCCTCTGCTAGCATTGGCTTTCACTCTCTTGTTTGCACAGACCGTTGGTGACAGCGACAGCAGCCGCGCACCAGGGCATCACCGATTAGCCCCTACAATTGCTGCGGCCTTTCTGCTCCTGCCTGCCTTGCTGCCATGGGCTGGCGTATGTACTAGACGAGCTGTCACGTGCGGTGCGGCCTTCAGCTTTCATTGGGCTGCAAGGCCTGTCGGTGCTATGCAGATCGCGCCGCATTTCCCACGCCCTCATCATGAAGCCGGCAGAGGTGACTTTGGTGCCAAACCTCGAGAGGTCACGGTCGCGCCGAGTCGCAGAGGACATTCTCATGAGGCACCTCGCCGGCCGATCCCGACACCCTGTAGAGTGCCCTGCCTCACCGTCCCCAGACCGTGCATTGGGGACCGCAGAATCTGTGAGCATGATAGTACTGACACTGGCGCAGAGGAGGCTGGAGCGAATTGCTCAGCGACAGGCTCAGTCATGCCTGATGACCTCGCCGAAGCCTTAGGCGGCCCGAAGGAGATTTTGTGTGCTGGAACAGCACTGACTTTGGCTGCAGCGGACCCACAGTGTGCAGCTTTTGCTATCGCTGCTGCGACTCTCGAAGTATTGTGCCAGCACTACGGAGCCTCCCCCGCTGGGAGTCGGCCGCCCAGCAACATCATTTGTCTGGAGCAGGCTTGCCCTTGCCCTGGGTCGGCCACAAGAGAAGGAGCCTTTCGGGTAGCGGTCCCACCTATTCCCCGCGGGCCGGAATGGGATCATGCACAGGTTGACCAGCCGTATGCGGCTACAGCTCTTGCGGGCATACCGTTGCCCTTTACCATTGCCGAACTTCTCGTTTTGTTTGCGAGTGCACCGCCCTTACTGGAGTGGCAAAGTCTGGGTGTCAGCCAAGCAGTCATGAAGTGCCTTAATTGTGCTGCACTACATCGATTGTGTGAAGAAGTGGCCCTGCCACAGCAATGCCGTCGCATTCTCTGCTTCACTGACGGCTCCTTTTATCCACCCAGTTCAACCAGTGCTGCCAAGGCCGGGTGGGCCTGTGTTTTCATTGAGCCTTCCACGCACACGTGTAGCTGTGCGTATGGCTCTTACCCTGACTGGCTCTTGGAGCCCTCTGAATGCCCATCAGCTTACCTTGCGGAATGTGCAGCCTTGGTCTTTGCTGGCCTTATTTCCACTGGTGCCTTCCGACAAACCTCTGTCTGCTTCTTGTCAGACTGCCAGGCAGCCTTGGGTATTGCCTCGGGCAACTACACCTTCGCCGCCGGAGGATGCCCCCAGGCTGTGAGACATGTCATTGAGGCCCGCCGGCAACTCGCTGCAGTTCGATGGTCTCCAGACACCTTTGAGTACATCCCCGGGCACAAAGGCCACTTCGCAAATGAGCTTGCCGATAGGCTCTCCAAGCATGGGGTTTTGCATGGGCCTGCTCCTGGGGCCAAGGAGACCCTGATGAAATGGCTAGCGCATGGTGCGCCGTGGCTGCCCTGGGCTGCCACCGTTTTTGCCCCGATTCTTGCCGATCCCTGCAGACAAACAGCCATGCCCCCTGCCAATGGCAATCCTGCTTGCAAGACCCAAGATCATGCAGGTCTCAGCCCTTCCGAGATCATTGCCCCTTTTGTTCCAATCGGAGTGTTGGGAGACTCCGTTCCAGACCGCCCTGCGGAACAACGACACCTCGAGCTCAGGGTGCTAAGCTTCAACACCTTGTGTCTGGGGAATGCCCAGGACAAGGAACCCGAGGCAGGTGAGGGTTTGACCAGCGGCCCAGCGAGAGCAGCCCTGTTGGCAGATCAGCTCAAGGCTCACAACATCACTGCGGCTGCTCTGCAGGAGACGAGAAGCGACGCTGGCTCTACTCGGGTTGGCGGTTTTTTGAGATATGCCGCGGGGTCCGAACGAGGCCAGTTTGGTACCGAATGGTGGTTTCTCGATGGGGCCCCGCTCACCAAGTCGGACAACCCGGCCCGGCAGCACCGCTTTGAGGCACAAGCTTTGACTACTGTCTTTGCGGATTGTCGCCGCCTATTCATCCGGTATAACCGCCCTGGCATGCACATTCTGTTTGTCAGTTTGCATGCTCCACACCGCGCGACGGAGCATCACATCCTGGAAGAATGGTGGCGGACCACCCTCAGCCTTGTTTTCCAACATCGCCGAAGCGATTGGCTCATTGTGGCCGGTGATTTCAACTGTGCCCTCGGCAGTATTGGATCTCGCCATGTTGGCCCCTTGGCGGCTGAGGAGGAGGACCTATCAGGTGCCTTTGTCCATCGCATGCTCCGTGCCGCTGATTGTTGGACCCCATCTACTTTTGAGCATTGTCATGTCGGCGGCCATACCACCTACGTGCAAAAGCGTAATGGGCGAGGGTGTAGAGTTGACTTTGTTTGCCTACCTTGTGCCTGGACCGCGGCGGCGGTGACGTCTTCGCTTGTACCCGAGGTGAATGCCGCGCATGCAACCATCGATCACACGGCGGTCATGGCTGATTGCAAGGTCGCCTTGACGCTTCCAGGTGCGCCTGCACGAATTCGGGCCCGTCGTTACTCGGCTGAGCAGGTCCTGGACCCCCAGAACCAGGCTGTGATACGGCAAGCTCTTTATTCTGTTCCTGATGTGCCTTGGAGCGTCTCTGCCCACGCGCATGCGTCGATAGTTACTCGCCATGTGCAGGAATGTCTTGAGAAGCTGCAACAAGCACCCCGCACCAGACCCCGCCACGTCTACTTGCAGGACACAACTTGGGGATTGCAGCAATCGGTGTCTAAACTTCGCCGAGATTTCCACAGACTCCGGGAGCAAACGGCCCTGCAGCTGCGTGCAGTTTGTTTCAGTTGCTGGAAGAGTGGAGTGCCTTTCTATGATGTCTGGAGCAGCTCTGCCTGGTTTTGTCGAGCTGTTCTTGCGGACGCTTGGTACCGGCAAGTTTTGGACACCAAGTGCAGGCAACTTAGGACAGCTTGTCGTCATGATCGTGCTGCCTACATCAGCGAGCTTGCCCAGCGAATCGCGACCCGGCCCAACCCTGAGGTCTTCCAGGAGGTGCATCGGATCCTCATGCACAAGAGAAAGAAGCCGTGGCAGGCAGATCCTCTGCCTATGATTAGGCAGCTGGATGGATCAGTGTGCGAGGATGCAGCTGCAGTGCAAGCTCGATGGAGGCAGCATTTCGGAGGACTCGAAGCAGGCATCGAAACCACCCCAGCAGATATCGCTGGCAATGTCCTTTCACAGAATGTGCAGTCGTGGCCACAGCCCCTCAGCCTCGCCCATGTTCCAGACATCACCGTGCTGCAACGGGTGCTTGCTGCCGGCAAGTTGCACAAGGCAGCCGGACCGGATGGAATCCCCGCTGAGTTGGGGAAATCCTTCCCCATTGAAGTCGCAGACCTCCTTCTCCCCCTGTTGCTCAAATTCGCGCTCAGGGGGGAGGAGGCGGTCGGTTTCAAGTCTGGACTTGCCATCTTTTTCTGGAAGGGCAAAGGATCGCATCAGGAGTGTGGATCCTACAGAGTGATATTGTTGCTCAATGCATGGGCTAAAGCCCTTCATCAGTCGCTACGGCCCCGAGCACTGCAAGTGTACCACCAGTCGGCTCCGCCGCTCCAATTGGGTAGCCGCCCTGGAAGCAACGTGGTGTATGGGTCGCATCTCGTTAGGGCCTTTCAGAGGTGGGCAGCTTGCAGCGGTACCACTGGTATTGTCGTATTTGCGGACATAGCTTCTGCCTATTATTCGACAGTACGGGAGTTGGTAGCATGCAGACCCGGAGCTGAGGGGACAGGCATTCCCGAAACAGCTTTGGCCAACCTTAGTCTGTCTTTCGATGATGTCGGCAGGCCGGGGCAGACCCATGGACTGAGGCAGTGTCGCATTGCATCACGGATGGAACTTTTTTCTTGCTCCGCGACGACTCGGTCGCGGTCGCCACAGAGCGTGGTACCCGTCCGGGGTCCAGTTGGGCTGATATCCTTTTCGCAACTGTCATGCAGCGAGTGTTGCACTGCCGAAACCGGCTGAGGAGTGGCCTGCTCTACCCGACCCAGGAGCCGCGGATCCCATGGGACGGGCAGCGAACCCTTATGCCATGCATGCAGTGCCGACTCGGGTTCCATACCACTTGACGAAGTGGTCTGGGCAGATGATCTTGCCACCATGAGGCTCTGCCGAAATCCCGCCCAAGCCCCTGCTGCCATGGGTTTAGAGGTCGGTTGTTTAGTTGATGCTTTCCGGGAACACGGCTTTGCTTTGTCCTTCGGAAGCCGCAAGACGGCCATCTTGGCATCGCCAGCTGGAGCCGGGTCTCGTAAACTCCGGCATGCTCTTTTTGGGACACAGGCGGGCGGGGGAGACCTGCGTGTTCTCCTTGATTGAGGGAGAAGGTGCTGCCACGGTTCCCCTCGTTTCTTCGTACAAACACCTTGGTGCGATGCAGGGGCCCAAAGGGGGGCTACGAGCTGAGATAGCTTATCGGACAGGGCAGGCTGCGGCAGCCTACAACGAAGGGAGGAGGAAAGTTTACCGCTCCAGGGCGATTCCTCCCCAGCGCAAGGCGTTTATCCTGCGTACGGCAGTGATCCCGAAGTTGACTTTCGGATGTGGCTCCTGGCCACCTCTGACGGCCGGAGAATACAAGAAGCTCGCGGGATGCCTTTGGCGCATGTACCGGTCCCTCCTTTGCCTGCGACATGATCAGGACCAAGACTTGTCCTTCCATGCCTGCCTGTCCCTTGTGGGGCTCCCGAGCCCACTTTCCACACTTCGAATGCACAGGCTACTTTACATAGGTCAGGTGCTGCGTAGTGGACCCGATGCCCTGTGGGCCCTCATTCGCGCAGACCGTCCGTATGCGGACTCTGTGCTGGAAGCATTTCGATGGCTACATGCCTTGGTGGGACCCCCTGCTGGCATGCAGTCGCCTTTTACTGATTGGGACACCTGGGCCAGCCTGATCTTACAGCGACCTGGCCTTTTCAAAGGTATGGTTAAACGAGCTGTTCTCTTGGAGCAGAGGCGACACACGGTTATTGCAGCCCTCGACGGCCTATACCGCGGACTTCGCTTCTTGTGTGAAGGCCACCGTCCTTCTATGCAGTTGTCCCAGTGCAGCGAAATGTGCGTTCCATGCAAGCGTGCCTTTGCTACCAGGGTGAGTTGGTCAGGGCATGCTGCTCGATGTCACGGGTACCGCTCCCAAGCGTACATCCTGGGCACCGGCCGGACTTGCGAAGGCTGCGGGAAGACATACGCGTCTACTGGACGTCTGCGACGCCACCTCGTGACGGCGACCTGCTGCAGGGAGCGATGGGGATCCTTCTCGCCTGCTCAGACTCCCCCAGCACAAGTGCACCCCCAGGCTCCGCCCAGTCAGGCTGCAGGCTCTTTTCACCCCAGGCCTGATCTTCGCCCAGATGAAGGCATTTGCCAGCCCCTGCTTCGAGCTCTTTTAGAACTCGAAGCTGCGTCGGTGGAGGAGGGATGGCGTTTGTTTGATGAACATGTGGCTCCCTTGGCCATTTTGCGCCATACTGTCTTCGAATGGGCCACCCATGGTGAGGCTCAGCCTTGGGCCGGGGAGGTCAGTGAAGATATCCTCTTGCTTCTAGACCCGGCTGTTTGTTGTGACAGCGTGCAAGCAGCCCCGCCCCAGCGTGCATGCCCGGCTGACGTGGTTCCATCGTGGCCCAGCCTGTCAAGGGTTGCATGTGTGACGTCCGGGGCGTGCCGCGTCTTCGCGATCCCAGCCCCGCCTCCTTGTCGATGGCTGCCGGACTCTACCGAATGCTTGTCTGTGCGACAGGCGTCTGCCTTTGCGACGTGGATTGAAGGTGCCTGTCGTATTATCGCCGAAGCTGCTCAGGCTTCCCAAAGTCAGCCCTTCTGCATTACCTGCCCGGACATTAGGCTTGCTTTGGGGCCTGCTGCCTCATGGTTGGAGGATTGCGGTTTCGCAGTACAGACGTCCCGCATTTCTTCCACATGATGGCATGTGTTTCACCTGAATTCGTTTTCTGCTAGGTGTGCGTCCGACTAGGACTCCGTCACTGCAAATGGAAAAGGACGCTTGTCGCACTTGTGAGTTGAGAACCCCAAACATCGCCAGCTTACAATGAGCTTTTTGTTGTCGTGGAGTGGGAATATCTTCGCTCCGATCTCTGGCGATGGCGACGAAAGGCCCCGCCCC